>PVKH010029738.1:0-12650 GCA_004027955.1 Chaetophractus vellerosus | reverse complement strand
ATTCCTGCCTTGTTCTTACTTTCGCTTAACTAGACAGACTGGGAAACAGTGTGCGTTTTCAATTTTGTAGTTCTAGTGTTAAACGTCTTGCTCTGTGTATGGTTTCCTTGGTGTAGCCATGTAAGGGACAACTTTGGATTTATGTTTATTTCTTACCTTATTCCATTGGTATTTTTTCCTGGGTGATTTCAATTTAAAACAGGTTGAGTTGTAGAGGGGGGAATTAGATGGTAAAGCCACATGGCTTTTTCACTGCCTCCCAGTAACCTTCTTTACCCTTATTGTCCCTCCTATTAACTAGGGATAAGTACCTCCCTTAACTAGAATTGAAGACTCCTTGCTTCTTTTAGTTTTTTTCAGTAATCCATAGGAGAACTTTGGATTTGGAAAGAGTTCAGAAACTAGTCCGCAAACCTGAAAGCCGCTGAACTCCAGCTGGGTGATAGGTATTGGCATCCTAGACTTAGAGCTAGAAGGCAAACCGGAGGGGCATTAGTTACTCACCCTCATTTCAAATGAGAAAAAAGGAACCTAAAGAGGTTAGATGGCTTGTTCAAAGTCATACAGGTTAGAGAATTGGGAGTGAATTATGGTTTGGTTTCAAAATCCATCTCTTTTTTGTTTATACCACATTGCTCTGAGAAAAGTAAGGGTAAAGGCTTAGGGCACAATTTTGAGCAAAATGTGACAACTTTTAGAGAAAAGGTTTGTATAGAAATTTCCTCAGAGGGCAATCATTTATGAGTTGGTCCTTAGAGGACTTTGTGTGAACACATAAGAGACGTAGGGAATACAAACATTTAAAATACATATGGGTTGAAGAATGGAGTCAGGGGAAAGATCTTGGCAAACACATTTGCTTTTTAAATATATATGTGTGCCTATATATATATATATATATATATATATATATATATATATTATCAAATTTAAAATATTTGAAAAGAAATCCCAGGCGTTCCAGTCTAAACCACAGAGTGGTTCATCCATTCCCACTAATAAGTTCCAATCTTTCTGTTGTGTGGTCTTTCCATTCCATGGGTTAGGACCCCACTAAGTCTGTTATACTTCAACTTGGATCCTGCCTGTTTTATACATTTCCAAGATCAGTACAAAGAGACTAAATCTCACCCTCCCCTACAAGAACCCAACTCTCGGGAGCCTGCATTTAGCCGAATGGCCTCGTCATGTTTTAAAATGTTTTAAGTACACTTAAAAATAAATTGGGCTATACCAGTGGTTTTGTAATGCATATCATGAAAAATGAACAGTCAGCTTAAAATAGATTTTCTTTCACTGCCAAGTGCATTATGTATAAAATGTACTCCATCTGGCAGGATAGACCATGTGGTGGTATGGATAAAACTCAGATAAGGGAATGATCCTTTGTGTTAAGAAGAGGCTGCTTCAGACTCTGATCTCTATCAGAACATACGCCACGATTGATGGAGAAAACCATGATGTGACAAACCATCTCCTTTTCCTGACGCACACGGACTTTCTTTCCTTTGAACAATGGCAGCCTATGCTCATGAGCCTGCAATTAATGACACTTCTATCTCATTTTCTTCCCCAGTCTTCAAACTACCAGCCCCAATATCAAGAACCTACAGTGGATTAATTTTAATACTGCAGCCTGGCAGTCATTGTACCGCCACGGATGACGCCAGATCAGGTCACCTCTCGTGGAGATTTTGGCTGATATTTCTTCACTTTGGCAAAGCTGGCCTTACAACCATCTCTTGGCGATTCTTTAATTCTTGCCCTTGTAACTTTGCTCCTTTGCTCCCCAACCTGACATGTTCTCCCACTCTTTTCTCATGAATCCGTATCCATCATTTTCTTTAAAATCCATACCATTGTGAGGCAGGATAGAATAGGGACCTGAGAAGGAGGGGCAGAAAGCCTCAAGCGCCAATTCTCAGAGCACAAACATCCTTATCAATGCAACTCACCACATTCTCACACAGCAGAAACAGGAAGGGCTGCCACCACTCACCTACTTCCATAAATACCTCATGCAGTAAACACACAGCAAGGCTCCTGGACAGTGGCCAGAGGCCAATCACTGCCAGTCAATGCGCCTGGCAGAGCTCATGGACAGCAACCAGAAACCAACCATCACCAAACAATATGCCCTAGAACCAAACCACTACATGAGTTTCCCTTGCTTTTTCCTACATACACCAATCAGCACAGACCCTAACCCCCTATGATAGCCAATAAAACCAGAAAACCCTGGAGAGAGGGAGTCTGCCTTGAGTATGCCTGCACTCACGTCCTTGGGTGTGTACTTTGTCCGCATTAAATTCTTTTTCTAACTTTCTTATAACTGTGGTGCGTCTCTGAATTCTTTCTTATGTTACATGACCAAGATCTGGAAATCAGCTCCAGCAACAAACGCCCAGTTTCTTAAAGATGGCATCCCTAATCCCATCCAAATGTAATAATCCTATCATTTGAATATATGTGCTCTTATATTCTCAAGTTTCCTCACCCACTAGTCTTTCTTCTTTCCTTCCTCCATGTTTAACAGACACTTAATTAGTCCTTATGGGAGTAGTTGGAAAATGAAATACATATATTGTGTCGGCTAATCTTGAGTTGCTCAGCTTAGTGATTGTACATTTCTTGAAATGTCCTAGTTTCCTTTCTAGGAACGTGTCCTAGGAATATTTAGGTGTCTGTCTTGATTACTACTCACAGCAGAACTCTGCTAATTAAGTGCCTCATTCCTACTAAATTGTTAACTGATAACTGATTAGAGTATTGATATTCTTCTGGGTACTTGCATTTTAATAGGGAATCTTAAAATAAGCCAGCATTACCTTGAACTTTTAATTTGAGCCAACCCACCATGCACATGTAAACATCATCCCATCAGGCTGTATTTATGGCCAAGGTCCTGGAACTATTCCCCCATTCCCTCTTGACATTGCTCAACCTGCCCTTTGCTTTTACTCTGCTGTAAGTGGGGAATGGTGCTTAAGAACTCAGGCTCTTGTGGCAGACAGAACTGAGTTTGAATCCTGCTTTCAAATTTTGGATTTGTCACACTGTGTGACGTAAGGATGTTTGACTTGAGACTTAAGCTATGTGAATTAAATCTATTTAAATCTCAGTTTCCTCATCTGTAAATTGGGGAAAATAATAGTATTCTATGTTCATTATGTTCTTGAGAAAATTATTGAAATAATGCATGTAAAATATTTAGCTCAGCATCTGGTGAAGAATCCATGAATTTTAGTTGTTCTTATTGTTATTTTGAACCTTATTATCATACTTGTACTCACCCATCGGATTTGTCAAATTGGTAGATTTTTTGGAACTTTTCTTTAGCCTTTTTTCTCTAGGTTTTGACCCTCTTTAGATGTAATTTTATGTCTTCCTCAGACCTAATCTAGGTGACTTACTCTCTGTTCTGTTCTCAGCTTTTGGGTTCTTCTTAAGGTATTATTCCATGTCCTCTTAGGAGAGGAAAAGCACAGGACTTAGTAGAGGAAAGGGGCAGAACTCAAAGAAATGAATCTGTCATGGGAGAATAGCAGGAACTCTGATCTGTCCTGGGTGAGGTATTTAACAGGACGCTCCCTAACACAGCCTAAAAAACATCCCTTGGACCACTCTAACTACCACCTCTGTGACGGGTTCTGTTTGGTGCAGGGTTACACCTATAACAGTGAATAATAAAAGTTCATGGAATGAATGAGGGGGAAAAAACTAAGCTACGGAAAAGAATTCATTCCCGTGAAGCTTTTGGTAAAAATGATAAGTTGGCGCTTGCCCCATGTCCACAATTCCCCTGAACTGGCTGCTGTCATGAGCAAAATGTTACTCACTTTTCAATTAAAAGTTTGTCAGAACTGACAAGACTTTGTGACTGATTCCCTCTCACAGATGCCATGGTAAACCTAGAAGGAATGTTGGTCAGGTAAGCAAATACTAAGGAAGGGCTTCAGTAGCTCAGCATCCAAAGTAAGCCAGAAGCAAGACAAGCTCCTGAGGCCTACAGAAAACTCACAACCAAGTAGGGGACTGATGTGGAAGGGCTATATTAGCAATCAGAAAAGAAAGCAAGGTCAACATGGTGGACAGTGGAGGGCACAAGAGGGCAGACATCAAAGAGATGAGGGAAGGGAGCAGATGTAGCTCAAGTGGCTGAGCGCCTGCTTCCCCTGTACGAGGTCCTGGGTTCAATCCCTGGTACCACCTGAAAAAAAAAAAAAAAGAGATGAGGTAAGGTGAGATGAGGTAAAAGGAATTAGGAAGTGGACTATAAACAAAGCAGAGACGTCGAAGCTTTGTATTTTATTAGGGGCTGACAATGGCACAAGGCTGGTTTGGCTGTTTGAAAGATCAGGGCTGTACACAACTTCAGATTCATATTCTTTTTACAGCCTTTTGTTTAAGAATTTCAAACTCAATTCTGCTACAGAGAGAACTCTCCCTGCTCTTGCAGCAATTCTTCTCAGCATGTTAGGTACAAGTGGAAACAAAAAAGCACAGAATATAAAGTATGCATCAACGATACAGCTGTTTTTGTTTTATTGATTTTTTTAATATGAGAAAGAGGCCCTGTCTAATTATTGTGGTTTGTCACCTCATGAGGTATATCAAGAAACTTTTTAGTTATCCATGACAATATGTAGACTGTAATAGTAGGGCTGAATAATGTCCTCCGAAACCTGGCCACATCCTAATCCCATAAACCTGAAGGTATGTTACCTTACATGGCGAAAAGGACTTTTCAGATGTGATTAAAATAACTAACTTGACTTGGTGAGATTATCCTGGATTATCTGGGTCGGCCTAATGTAACCATAAGTGCACTTATAAGTGCGAAAGGGAGACAGTGGGGGTGGGGGGTGGGGTAGAAAAGAAAGAGATTTGAAGATGCTGCACCGTTGGCTTTGAAGATGGGAGGGGACCAGTACAAGGAATGTGAGCAGCCTTTACATTTAAAAGCTGGAAAAGGCAAGGAATTGATTCTCCTCTAGAGCTTCCAGCAGGAATGCAGCTCTGCCAATACCTGAACTTTAGCTCAGTAAGACTCATTTCAGATTTTAGATCTCAAACTGTAGGATAATAAACTTGTGATTTAAGCCACTAAATTTGTGGTTATTTGTTTGCAGCCATAGGAAACTAATACAACCACAAGAGCCAGTTTTTTTTTTTCAGGTCTGGCACTCAAAGTAAAATTTTTGCTTTTAGACATTGTTTAGAAAATGCTGTTATCTGTTGAAAAATGAAACTTTATGCTTTTTGGTCATAATAGCTTTTTCTATAGAAAATATTAATGAAAAAATATAGGTGTGCCTTTCTACTCAGTATTCTCTTCCAAAAGAATTTTTTAAAACATTTCTTTAAAATTGCTAATTGTTTTAATTAGTTTTGTCTTATCCTTGGTTTTCTCTTTAGGTATTTTAGAATGCACCTTTCAACTAATATTGAATCTTTATCTTAGGGTCAAGATGCCTAATGGCTTTGGGAAAGTTTATGAAAACCAATCTTTCATTCTTCTCTCTAAAGAAAAAGCACTTTTTATACTAGTCAAATGACAGACATTGTTTTGCCATTTTTCTTTTTTCCCTGAATAGCTAGCAAAAAGATAATATTCTATAGAAGAAAATGGTTAATTTGTCTCCTTCATTTGTCTTCCCTCAAACTCCAAGTATCTATTACTCTTGAGAAAGATATGCTTTCATCCTTCCCAAGTCTATCTCTCCACCTGCATTCTCAGTCTGAAATATTTCTGCCTTTTCTAGCATCTTGTTTCATTAGTCAATCATTTTTTCCTTAACTTTTCTTCTCTTCCTTCCATAAATGTGTGTAGTCTCTTATATGCTAAAAAGCAAACAATAAACATACAAACCAATTCCCTTCATTAGACTTTGCTTCTCTCTTCTTAGTATCTTCCTTTCTTTTTTTCTCTTTACTTCTATATGAGATTTCTGAACACTTCTACCTTGACTTCCTCACCTTTCATTCACTCTTCAGCTGTGTCAGTCTGGATCCCATACCCACCTCTCCACTAAAATTGCTTTTATACACATCATAGACGACCTTCTGAATATTCAGTCCTATGATCATCGTCAAGTTTAAAATTCCACGTCAAAATATACAATAAACACTAAAAGGCACATGACAAATTTTTAAAAAATATTATAACACATAATCAAAAGAATTGACTTCTTTAATCTGTAAGGATCCCTTATAGAGCAATAAGAAAAAATAAAACCCATATTTAAAGGGCAATTTATAAATTTTTTTAATTCAGAAAAGAAATACAAATTGACAATAAATATGAAAGCATACATCCTCTTTGGTAGTTGAATGACTGTTAAAATAGTTTAAAAGCAGAGATAACTACCCCTAGTGATGTCATGGCAAAATAGGTACACTCAGAGTTGTGCAAAACAATTTCTTTATGAGGATATTCATTACAGGTTTATTACTAATGGCAAAATTTGGGAAACAAACCAAATCTTTAATAATAAGAGATTGGTTAATTTACAATATGTTTTATAGACCAGAAGACTACATAATTAAGATGTGATAAAGGAAAAAAATTAAGGCAGGTATTAACTTACGTGGAGAAGAGAATAACACCAAAACATTCTAAGTATTTATGGGAGATTTTAAAAAGTGCTTTCTTTTTGCCTTTCTACACTTTCCAAATTTCCAAAGAAGGTATTGATTTCATATTTAGAAATAACCAGATAAATATTTTGTTATAAACCACAATAAGCTTAACAAAAGAATCTATACATATCTTTCTAGGAGCTGAGATTTTGCTAAGTCTGTGGAAAAGTCATGAGTTTAAGGTGATGCTTCCTGAAAGGAGCCTGGGGGCATTTATTCTGTGAAGTCAGTAAAATGGACTCTTGGGGTAACCATCTACCCAGTTCAGGGTTGGACTGACGACCCCTAATGGAGCTGGAGGAGGCTGACAGAGAGAGAATGCGCCTGACTAGAAGGGCAGTCACCGATTGGACCATGGAAAAGAAAACACATCTATAGGTTTAATGAGCAGTGGAGAAATGAATTACTGTATGGCCCAGTCCCCAGGGAGAAGAGTTTGGAAAGGTTGGTGGAGATGTGGTTTGGGATGGGCCTTGAATTTCACCTTAAGGTTAGGAGGTTGTCGTGCTCTGAGGAATCAGGTGATAAAAGCCTGACCTAGGGCCTAATCCCAAGTGTAGAAAAGAAGGACTACCATAAAGAAAGAATTGCCAGTACTAGGATATTGTTTGAAGGCAGGAATCAAGAAAGAAGGAAGTGTTAAAATGACTACACTTCTGAGACAGGCGTGGGAGGTGCTAAGCAAATGATGGAACGTCTGTCAGAAATGCAGTTATAAGTGGAAATTGGTTTTAGAGGGAAGACGATGTTTTGATTTTGATGTAGCATTTGAACAAATGGCAAATAGTCTAGCGTAATGTCCAGCAGGCCAATGGGAATATGGAAGGATGTTAAGGGTGGGGACAGAATATGTAATTATAAACCTTCCGGAGAATGTCAAAAACAAATTGAATGTGTGACTGCCCGTGAATGAAGTCGTATACATCTATAAAGGCTGACAGATGCACGGAGCTCCTTTCCTCATTATACTTAAATTCCTTTTCATAGGTACAATTGGATTTCTAGGCAGCATGATTCAGAGTTGCTGTTTCTTCTTGGGTGGTTGAACGCCCTAGCTTTGGACTTGGACATTTGTAGTGTGACCTGTGATGGGTTATCTTTTCCTGGAAACTGGCTTCATGTAATAAGGAATGCTTTATACTGCATAAGAAAGCAAAATCCACTGAATTACAAAGTAATCCCGTCACCAAGCTGTATTATTGTTTTGCAACTAATTCATTCCAGTGTGGGAGAAATTCCTTTCATCAAATTCTTCAACAAGACATCTTTTTAGGCTGTTTTAACTCCCAATTACTTAAATCAGAGTAAGGAAGAAGTAAAGATGAAGGCTAACACATCATCCAACACTTTCCGTGTTTGGTAGAGTTGTACAATTTAACAGAGTGACAGAACATGTACCCTTGTGTACATCTGCATGTCACAGAAAGTTTACTGCTGTATTTTGTTGGCTTTAAGTGTCAAGAGACCCGGCTTCTAGTACTATTTCCTGTCCCAATAGATTCTGTGATTGTAGACATGTTATTTATCCTCTCTGGGCCTGCATCTTCACCAATTAAATAGAGACTACAGTACCCTCTGTTCCTAAGTACAGGGCTGGTATAAAATGAGATAATAGATGCGGAAATACAATGGAATCAATTTTGAGTGATACACAAATCTAAATTTTGGCACACATTACCTTTGCAAAAGACCTCCTCTAAATTGTGCCCAAGAAGCTCTTGATGAAAAAATAAATTTTCGGTGATCCATTTGGCAAGGTAATACTTGAGCGTGATAAAAGTTTTCTTAAAAAAAAAAAACAAGCATTTTCAAACTGTATTATAAATACTTCCTCAATTTTCCCACTCTTCCCTTCTCTCTCGCTCTCTTTATATGTGAATATTTACACATCATATGCACACACACACACCTCACAAACTATAATATGAAGATAATATTTCTTGGGGTTTGGCTGCCACTTGCTGTCGCTAATCAGACTCAAGTTATGAAATGTGAAGGTAATTGAATTATCATAGTTAATCTTAATTAAATCAGTAAATTGACGCTCAAGTAGTTATAAGCAATGATCCACATTTTTTTTTCAGGAAATTTATAATACAGTCATGTTAGAGTTCTCCACTAAGTACCTTCTTGATCTTTAATTTACTGCTATGTTGAATTGGTCAGTGTCCTGCAATTTTATAATCATATTCAGGATCTTCTTTACAAACAAATCCCCTTCTCTTATTTATGAGTTTGCTGATCAAACTAGCAGGAGACTTTGAAGAAAATGTAAATGTTTATTAAGAAGAGTCAATATTATATGGACATTCAAAGCCAGTCACTTAAAAAAAAAATTACCAAAGAGAGATTTTAAATCACAGGCTGACAGCTAAATTATTTGGAATATTTTGATTAGAAAAGATTTCTTCTTCAACAGAATCCCAGCAAAGTAGTGAGAGTAGGGGCTATAAGCCAAGTTATAGAAATGGCTCCATGAGAGAGAACAGAAGCTTATAATGGAATTAAATTAGAGCTACTCCTATCTTTATTTAGCTTTTAAATGTGATAATGCAGTGAAAGCATCCAGTTTCATGCCTGGAACATAGTAAATGTTCAGTAAATAAATATAAAATCAGGAACCTTTGAAGTCAAGATAGCACCACTCAACTTGATTTTAAAGGGATAAATGTTTTGTTTTAAAGTTTGTTATGTAAACTGTACTGTGACCAATACTGACCATTAGTCTTGCTCCCAAAGAGCCTCTCATCAGAACATTTAACTAAGCTTATGTTTATACACATCCAGCTCCATGAAGATAGGATAAAAGTCTATAAAAATGGAAGGAAAGAAAAGGAGGGTGAGAGAGGGTATAGCTCATTGGTTGAGCACCTGCTTCCCATGTATGAGGTCCCAGGTTCAATCCCTGGTACCTCCTAAAAAAAAAAAAGTCTAAGAACTTGGGCTTGCTGGAGTATACCAGTCGACACATTAACTTATCCTAGTGAAGGATAAATCAGGATGTTAGACCTCCTTTCTTTGTGTTTCCAGTGGCACATTCTGCATTATTTATATTCTAGTTCCTGGCATAGGTCACCGTGCTTGCCATGTGTATATATTTTTCCTACCACACTCTAAGTTCCTCAAAGTAACTTGCCTTTTCCTTTGCTGTGGTTTCTTTGCTTAGCATAGTGTCTGTCAATACATATGTTAAAAATGTTTGTTTGCTGAGAAAAAATTAAGTCACTGTCTCAAAACTTCTGCAGGATGAAAATGATCCTAAATTGTGTTAACTCACATATGGTTTTAGCTGGATTATTTTGTTGCTACAGGGTTCTTTCAGAATTAAGGTCACATGAACATTTAAAAGTTTAAAATTGTTGGAATCCTTACATATGATAACTTATCTGATTTTAAAAAAGATAGAGTGTTGCTATTCCCATTTGAAAAATGATGAAATTGATTCAGAGCATATGGCAATACAGATAATTAATAAGTTAATTCAGGCCCAAAGTGCTGATTCCCAATTCAGCTTTTATTTGGGCCATTCAATTTCCTACGGCTTTCCCACTATGTAATTTATCATATGACAATTGATATAACTGACCATGTGGATTTTCTAAAGCAGTATCTGAGACCAATGAAAATTCTGGATCTACTAAAACTCACCCCAATAGTTTTTGGTTGCCTAAGCAAAGACTGAAACTCCCCCAAGAGAGATAAAATCAAGCATACTTATGAAGAATGGTTATAGTAGGAGGAATACTTTCCAGGGACAATGGAATAAACTGTTCATTGGAGCAAATTGTATACCAAATAGCCTTGTTAAGATTTTTTTCCCCAAAAGCGTAGAAGTAAGACTCATATCAGTCAGCATGATTTAGACACCCTACCTATATATTCTCCTAAGGATAAAGTAGTCCTGCTTAGAAATTTCCAACCTCTATGGAGTTGTTTGTAAGGCACTGCCTGCACAGACGCCCACAGCTCTTGCAGATTCTCATAGAGAGCAACACCTTCCAACCTCTGGCTCTTGCATCTACTACTGTCAGAGCCCAATTTCTTCCTGACCTTTGTGTGGAGGGACACATATGTATAAGCATTTTTGGGTAAGGCCAGCACTTAATGATAACAACTCATGTGAGTGCATACATATTTTCTATGTATATGTACAAAATGTGTTGATAAGGTCAGCACTTAAAATATGCATACATATTTAGCATCTCTGGGTGTATATGAAGGGGGTGGTGGAAGGAATAGGGCACCACTTCAAAGCCATTTATGCTAAGGTCAGTGTGAGACTGCCCCCAAGGACTATCCAAAACATGGGGCTGGGACACAGATGTGGCTCAAGTGACTGGGCTCCCGTCTACCTTTTGGGAGGCATTGGGCTCGATTCCCGGGGCCTCCTGGTGAAGGCAAGCTGGCACGCAGAGAGCTGATGACCCGCGCCCACGGAAAGCTGAAGGCCCACACCCTTGGAGAGCTGGTGCAGCAAGATGATACAACGAAGGGAGACAAGCAGACACAGAAAAACGTGCAGCGAATGGTCACAGAGAGCAGACAGCAGGCATAAGCAACAAGAGGGGAAATAAATAAATAAAATTAATCTTTAAAAAAATAAATAAATAAATAAAGTCTGGGGCTGCTTATCTGCAATATTTCATCAAAACCTTGCCTGCCACCAAAACTGTACCTTATGGTGATGCAGGTATTATTATTTCACCATAGTCTTACCTAGATATATATGTTTACCAATCATAGGCAGTTTTTTTTTTTTGAAAGATTTATTTATTTTATTACATATCTCCCCTCCCCCCCATTGCGGCAACGCGCCGAGACTTGGTCACTGCGCAGGCGCGGCTTTCCCCGCTTGGGGGCGGCTTCTGCTTCTATTCACGGCCGGCTCTTGCTTCAGTTCACGGGTGGCTGGCTGCGCTCCATTCGCGGGCGACCTGCCCTGCCCGTGGCGGCTTTTTGCCCTGTCCGTGGCAGCTTTTTGCCCTGCCCACGGCAGCTCTGGCCCGCCCATGGCAGCTTGCCATTCTCAAGGCGGTCTGCCCACTAGGAGAGGTCCCCGGGAACCGAACCCGGGGCCTCCCAAGTGGTATGCCGGTGCCCTATCCACTGGGCTATCGAGCCGGCCCCAGGCAGTTTTTATGCAATGTTTATATGTGCCTTAGATTCATTAACTCATTTCATCTCCAAATCACACTTTGAGTTTAACAACCAATGCTCTCATTTTACTGATTAAAAAAATAAAAACAAGACACCCTTAAACCCAGGGAGGCAGCCTGCAGAGCCTGCTTGACCTCACTCTCCTGCTCTAGAATAGGTTTTCTTGGAAAGGGAAATCTCTAAATCATTAACGCATAATGTCCCAGGATGGATTAGATCCTTAGTTTGGCTGTCACGTAGCACTCTGGTTAAATGACAATTAAGATGAGAAAGGAAAAGGATAACTTAAAATATTTTGTGGAATAAACTACTTACCACTCAGAAGGGATGGGGTAAATGGAAGTGTGTATGGGAGCCCACATTGTTTTAAAAAATACTTATTGAGTACCTGTTATATACTAGAGTCATACTATGAACTATGGAGGGCACAAAGAGTAATAAAGTATATTTCCTATTTCCTAGAAGTTCACAGTCTACTAAGGGTGAGAAAAATAGCCCAGTGATGAGACACATTTCAGTACAGCAAATACTGAGCAAGACAAAAAGTATAAAATAAATACAGTAGGTGTCAAGGGAAAGAAACAAGTATTTCTGTCAAAGAGAACTGGGGAAGAGGTGACATTTCAGCTGGGTCTAGGATGTAAAGGACGGGTTTCTTAGGTGAAGAAGTTGGAGGAGGGCATTCTAGGAGAGGGAACGGCATGGTCAAAGGAAAGCCAAGGTTTGTGAAAGGGCCTGGCCTTTTGAGAGCGGCTGGATGAACGTGCAGGACAGGGAGTACGGGATGGAGTGGTCGGAAATAAAGCAGGAGAACGTGCCCTGGTTCGACTCGTGCAGGCTTTGTAAGTCAT
>PVKH010029737.1:0-12611 GCA_004027955.1 Chaetophractus vellerosus | reverse complement strand
ACTTGGTGGTGGAGGTGACATCACCATTCCAGACTCCTCGGGATTGGGGGAATAAATATGGACTAGAATGGAGTTGTTGGTGCCCTGTTATAGACTTGTTGTAATTCATGCAATGGAAGAAATTACAAAATTGTGTGGAGCTAGGGGTCACTGGACACTTTGGGGGCAGAGAGAGGGAAGGGTAGTTATAATACAGGGGCTTTTTTGGGACTTGGGAATTGTCTTGTGTGATGTTGCAATGGAGGATATAGGCCGTTTTATATCATCGTGTATCATGCAGAACTGTATGGGAGAGAGGGTGGTCTACAGTCTGAACTGTGGTTCATGCTTTATGGCAAAGCCCCAAAATTTGTATATCTATCACAGGCGTTGTGCCACACTGATGAAGGATATACATGTGGGAGGTTGTGGGAGGTGTAGGAGGTGTGGCATGTGGGTACTCCTAAAATTTCTGTGTAATATTTATGTAACCAATGTATCCTAAAAAAAAAAAAAAAGGATTAAAAATTGCAAAAAAAAAAAAAATAGGGTGGTTTTGGGGAAAATACACCAAATGTAAGATATGGACTAGTGTTATTAGTAATGTTTTTGACAATGCTCTTTCATCATCTGTAACAAATGTTCCACAACAATGCAAAGTGTTGGTGGTGGGGTGATGTATGGCAGTCCTGTATGTTATGTATGTTTGTTTTAAAGGTTCAAAGCCTTTACTATACACTTACTATTTATGTATGTTCATGAATGCATGATATACTTCAATAATTTTTTTTAAATGAAAAAAAAAGAGTGAGATATTGGCAGGTTGTTGAGGAGATATACAATCAACTAAAATGAGAAAGTAGACATAATAAACAGTGAAAAATATGAAGTCCAAAGTATCTGCTATTGCTGGGTGATGGTTGTACATTCCACTAATATTAAATAACAAGTCAGTATTTCACTGACTTTCAAGTAATGGGACTGCACCTTAAAGCATCTAGGAGTGATTGATGATAGATATCTGTGACATCATTTTTCATTCTTTAAAGAGATTCTATAAATTGAAGGAAAATATTCAGCATAATTATTAGAACATAATTTCTAGATATGCTTCTCAGAAATTTATAATTACTGTTGTAAAAATTTTATTTTATTTCCTTAAATGCCTTCATTCTCATTTCATTCCTGAACAACAACAATAGAAAACAGTTTATTTTCAAACCTGTAAGCAATTCAAACACATAATCCCCTTCTTCTTTTTTAATGTATCCTTTTAAAATACAATAACTATTGGTTGATAATAGTTATAATGATCTTTTTCATGCAAAAAAATACACACTTGACATTAAAATTATAAGTGTTAAATCCCAGTTCTACTTAACATAAATATAAAAAATGGCATGTGACTGCATTACCAGAATTTTTAAAAGGGATATGAACATGGGACTAAACATTTTTTTAAATAAATATTTGTAGTTATTAATACAGTAAATTCAATGAATATAACCCACATAAATAAAAGATCTGGTGTCTTCAATATTTAAGTGTAATGGAGCCATGAGACCAAAAAATTAGAGAACCATTAAAATATAAATAAGACTTAAAGGTAACACTAGAATTCCATTAAGTGCCACACGGTGGCTGCAATTTGGCACTAAACAGTTTAATTATATATTGTCTTCTTTTGTTTTATTTCATAAAAATCTATTCACATAAAAATTTCTGAGTTTTCTGCATATAAAAGCAAGTAAAAACTTGTTAAAATATGAGAATATGTATGTACAAACGATAATTTCATTTGAAAATATATTGGATCATTTATTTTGGATAACCTAGGCCTGTACTGTATTTCCACATGTAAACATAATGCTACGAATCCATGTTCAGGTGGAAACTTGCAGCAAGAGCATATATATATTATATTAAGCTAATATGATAAGGGTGTAGAATTTAGCTCTAATGATTATACCGTATATTTAAAAATCCTTTATGAAGGGTTAAATCTTGCTGAGTCCTGGGTATTCCAGTTTGATGTAAGCATGACATCTTTTTATATCCTCTTCCACATTCTCCTCTGTTTAGGAAGGGAGATGTATGGAATTGCTCTCCAGATTGCCTTTTTCTCATATATAGATGTGTTATAAATTTCCCACAAAAGGCGTGAGATCTGGACACCCAAATAGCTGGAGAAACAAAAATCTTTGAAAATTGCTGGGAGCAGTCCCTTGGAAAGACTGAGTTTCACAGCTACTTCTAGGAGAATTATTAGGAATCACCCAGGCTGGTACTGCCAGCAGTTGAGCCCAGGGAAGGAGGTTCCACTGACCTCCTAGAGAATCTCTGTATTTTTTGGGTGAGAACGTGTGAATGACCCATTTCTAGGAATGACTTATGGATCTTTGCTTCCTCAGCTTTACAAAAATTGTGTAAGCCTAAATTCCTTGTGTTAAAACCCCTTAGATACTCAGAGCGATGCAAAGGGTGAGGCACTGAAGTTATAAGTTTACAAAATAGCCCTTGCCTCTAAGTCTTATACTTTTCCTGTGCTTCATATTTCACAAATACACATTTTATGAAATTTGAATATTATTCAAAATATTTTAATGTAATTATGAGGTAGTCAAATACAGTAGTTAAGTACACAGAATCTGGAGTCCTGGTGCTCCAGTTATATTCTAGTTCTACCATATCATAGCTCCATGACTTTAAGAAAGTTTCTCAACCTTTCTGGGTCTCAGTATTTTCATCTTTAAGGGAAATAATAAACTAACATATGTGAAATATTTAGAACAGTTCTTAGAATATTGAATTTACTATCAATATTAGTTTGTGTTTTTTTTTACAATCATCATTGCTGTTTTTATTTTCAACTAGACTAGTACCTTTTTTTATCTAGTTTTATGAATGGTAGCTAGTTTGCAATTTTAAAAACCAATATTTCAATGAAAAATGCTCTATCACAAATTCATAATATTTACTATAAATAAAACAATACCAAATTTTTCTTGTAAATAATTAATGGTTTCATAGATAATCCATGATATTTAAACTAGGTCATTATAAGAAGTAAATTCTCATTCAATCAGATTGTATAGCTAAAGTAAATTTACTGAAATATAAAGATACTTTCATTAAAATATAAAATAATTAAGAGAATTGGATCAGATTTTCAATCTTGAAAGCATTTTTTATCAGATGAACACCAAAACTTTGCATATTCTGCTTCACACTGTGTATGTAAACTTCTGCTTAGCAAATTAACTAATTCAAAATTATTTCACACTGTATAAACCTCTGCTCAGTGAATTAACTAACTCAGATTTATGACATTTCTAATATGATTGGTTCCTTACTAACATTTTTCCTGCAAAATACTTTTTAAAAAATGTTTGTAGTCTCTGTTATATTACAGGTATTTGGTGGATAATTTACATTGAATTCTATGAACAACCTCTATGGGAATTGCCATAACTGATTATGAGTCTTTATAAGAGATTTCCTCACTTGAAAATTGTAGCCATGAGCTGGAGTCTGTCTCTGAGGGGAGCAGCAGAAATCTTTACTTAATGGAGATAGAAATCTATGCAGAGCACTGAGGGCAAGTGTTAAACAGGAAATCTCAGGATGGCAGAGGATATAGAAGAAGTAAAATGACAAAAAAAAAAAAAAAGAAGCAATTGAGGCCAGCAATTGCCCAACAAGAAGACAAGTTTGCTTTCTGAACTTGTGTTAGACTCACTTTATGGATTCCCAGTTGTATTAGTCAGGGTTCTCTCAGGAAACAGAATCAACAGGAGATATCTTTCAACAATATGAGATTTCATAAGAGTCTCTCATGCAACCGTGGGGATGCACAAGTCCAGGTTCCACAGGCAGGCAGCAAACCAGGGGCTCCCATGAAAGTCCAATGAAAGGTCCTTGATGAGTTTCTGGGAGAAGTTGGCTGTCCAAAGAGGAGCTGAGAAATTCTTTCTGAATGTTGAAATCACTTCCCAAAAACTTTTAAGGCATTCAACGGATTGAATAAAAGCTTCATTCATTGCTGATGCAATCTCCCTGATTGATGCAGATGTAGTAAACTCACTGGTGATCAAAGTTCATAAATGCTCTTGTATTACAATTAGTCCAGTGCTTGCTGGACCAAACACCTGGACACAATTACCTGGCCGAGTTGAAACATTGGCCTAAACATCACACCGTTATGCATTAGCGAATTATCATTGGGGGTTAAAATTGTAGCTCTTAACAGTATTTAAATACTGATATCACTTGACCTTGACTTTATCCACACACTCGTGAGACTTTTGGCTATTTTCAATATTCATCTGTTTAACTAGGTATCATTCTGCTCTTGCAGCCCAAAATATAAGAATTACAATATAGGTTATGGTATATTTTTTAGAAACCCAAAAGAAAACTTCCCTCAGATTAAATATAGAGAATTTATGAGCATCAACATTGATGGAAATTTTTAATGTTGTAGAGACATAAGGAATAGGGCACTGCAAGCTCCTATTTCACTAGTAACTTTCTCTGGTCACTATTAAATATTTTATATTTAGTGACTATTAGTTACTAACAGATATTCCCTCCATGGATTAGAATCACTCCTCTCTCTTTTAAACTGAGAAGCCTACAATATTCACTTTTCATCTGAAAATGAAAATTACTATGAAAAATAGAGTAAATATTTGTTCTGGTTTTGAACAAGTGATAGGCCATTAACAATGGCATTGTGATTCAGAATGTATTATGAATTTAAAAAGTAGTTCAATTTTAGATTTTACAGATCATTTAAGATATGCATAATATACTTTCTGCTACATTATGCCTAGCTTCTTAGATTATTTTTATTTAAATTTGTCCTTTGTATCTGAAAGAATTTTTTAAATCTACCAATCTCATCAATGAAAGCAATGATAACCTTTCTTTTCATGTTCATCTAAACATTATATACAACATTATATAACCCTAGTAATTATCAATGAAGATATATTCCATGATAATTTCAGAGTTAAAGTATAATAATCTTCATATAGCCCACAGAATATCTTCAAGGAAGTGTGTTAATGCATACATTTCTTATCGGAAACCAAACAGAAAAGTACTGAGACTAATAAGGTAGATGATTTGGGGATTAAAAGCTTAGGGATCAACAAGTAGGATCATAGATTTTATTGGCTGTGGTGACTTTGTAATGTGTCAACTTGGCTATGCAGATATACATTTCCCAGAATTCCTCTCTCTGAAAGTTTCCATTTAAGGTGGGTAGCAAAGAAGGTCTTGTGGAAGATATGGTGGCATGAAATGAAGCAGTAGCAATTTTGTAGTTAGCCTGTGGCTCACTTTCTTGGCATGAATCTGCAGCCAGTCCCACAACTCTTTCACCTTCTCCAGCTGTCACCTTCAGATTTTTCAACTTCCAAGCCAGGCCTTTAGTTGCATAAGGAATGGTGCCAGAATCTTTTGCCAGATACCCAGACCATCAGTGTCACAGGGAGCAAAGACTTGGGTTTCAGGCCCACCTCATGGATTCCTGTTAGTCTTTGTTCTCCCCCACTTTCCTTACATCTTCTCTTCCTCACTACCTGCCCTGCAGAATTTAAGCTACAGCATCAGGCACGACTGCAACAACATTACAGAGAATGCGTAACCAGCTCCCACAATCGTACAATGCCAAAATCTGGGACAAATCCCTTATTCTCTCTCTCTCTCTCCTTCTCCAATCTCCCCATCTATCATCTATTGTCTGCCTACCAATCCCTCTTAGTTGTTCAGTAACTCTGACTGAACCCTGACTGATAAACTAGCTCTTAATATAAACCTCCAAATGTTTACATGTCTCAGAGATGCAGTGATAAAACATATGTGAACAATTCTAAGTGAAATTATTTAAAATTATTAATAGAATGTTCCCTGGAAATTTATTACAATTTATAAATGAATAAATGATAAAGAACTCAAGAATTCAGATGTGACATGTGAAATTGCGCGGAAATAGATTTCTCCCTTCAGAGAATCTTGCATCCAGGTCTAATCACAATCTGTTTATCTAGGAATCCAAGTTTAACAGTAAATGTTTGATTTGCCTTTGGCTTAAATAGAGAGAATGCCTATAATAATATTTCCTTGAATCCTTTAAATTCCTTTGAATTACAGAAACATTTTCTTCAGTTAGAGCTTTGAACATGTAATTAGTGCACTGAACTACAACACAGAAGTGACATTATAGATTTGTTGCAAAGGAAGATATATCAGATAAATTGGGACATAAGATAAACAGTCACTTTTATCTTACAGATAAAAAGTGTTACAGAAATAACTTTAATAATGTTTTACTTTGCTTTCTTCATCACATATTAAACTCACAGAGATTTTAAAATGTTGACAAAGATATATGTGAGAAACATAAAAGAGACTCAGTTATCTTTTTTGCCTATTTATAAAGATTTCAGGACAACTATAAACAGTAGGTGGAGCTACATCTGTGGATTTAAAAATCCATCAACCTGGTAGAGAACTTTTAGATAACAAAGTTATAGAAACTAGTTTCATGAACTGAAAAAAAATTTTTTTTATTCTAGGTTAAATGTTAATGTTCCAAATGATAATTAGAATGTGTGGGAGGAAAATGTTCCTGTAGATTGTGATAGCAGTAATTTGGAAGAGAGGTTAAATAATTTTGCCTGAATTCAGAATTTGTATTAGAATCATGGACTAGCAATATAATTGTACTACAAAATGAAAAGAGGAACTGGTATTAAGTTTAGTAATATTGATATAATCACAATCTTTAGTTCTCCAATGTCTCTCTTTTGCACATATGTTTAGGGCTAGCTTCAATTTTCCAGTCCAACTCTACCCATTTTACCCTGGCCATTAGACAACATGTTATAACCTTCATTCCATATGAGAAAATATTTTATTATTCACATTCATACACTTATTCTTTCAAGTCTTTTCCTTATTAGGAAAATCTTTTACTCACAGTTTTTTAACCCATCACCAGAAGACAACTTTGACATGATAGGGCAACTCAAAAAGTTCTGTCCTGGCCCTTAACGCTTAAATTATTTTTCCTCTTTTCTCAATTTTGTTGTGCTTGGCAGTATAATTCATTTCCACTCCACTCTATGTCTACTACCTCAAAAATTATTAAAATGTATAATCAAATGTTATTGAAAAAACAAGCAAATGTTAGTAGGATTTAATGGTCTCTGCATGCAATTCTAAAATTAATTGTAATAAATATTCACTACCACTACAAAGATCTTATCCACAAATGTAACTGAAATTAAGTCTGTTTATTCAAGTGCTATTTATTTTTTATATATTTTTATGTTTCTTCCTAAATGAAGCCATTGCCATTAGAGAAAAAAGACACATACCTCCAGGTGATCCCCATTTCTATCTTAAGCAGTGGGATATAACTGTCTTTTATATTTCCCTATTACCTCTTATTTTAGCATTTAATCCTTCACTCATTTAAATAGCTGCTTGAAGATGGCATTTCTTGCAGGAAAGTTATAGATATGTTAAGTGGAGTGTGAAAAATGAATTCTATAATTTGAAAATCTACTGGCTATCAGGTAGCAAGCAAAGAAGACTCTTGCCAGTTTTATTGACTATTAAAGGGACATTTTATAGCTCATGTTGCTGTAAATACTTTATTTCCCAACTTACTTGATATGCTAAATTCCACGTCAGATCCTTGGAATTATCATTTTAGAACCATATCCTCCATGGGTTGGTAAAATAAAAATGAGTGAGTTTTTTTTTCCTGGAAAGAACATGTTTATTTTTGTTAAAGTTTATATATATCAGTACCAAATCTGTGTGTACAACCAATTCTTGTTATATATTTTAAAAAATTCTAATTGGAGCACATAGCATAAATGTAAATTCTTAAGTTATTTTCATAACTTGGTAAGCTTTTATTTTTATATTTCCATATTTAACCATATTTTATTTACATTTTTCCTATTTATTTGTAATGCTTTTGCTACTGTGAATGGAACGTGGATATCTGTGTGTGTGTATGTGTGTACTTTGATTCCTTTTAACAAAAAAAATAAACATTTGTAAATGTTTTATTTTTATTCTCTTATTTCAAAAGGGCACAGCTTACTCAATTCTTTATTTTAGATTTCTTTTGAATTATGGTCTTTTAAAGTATCTGTTAATTATTTTCTTTGTTGATCATTCTTAAAGAGGGAGATCTGTGCTTACCCAAAGTAGATTTAATTTTAGGTAGATGTTTGCATGATTTTGGCTTAGATTTTGTTGGTTTCTGTTTAACTGACATTGAAGGTGGTGGTTAGGTAGGCTGGTAAAATATGGAATCAATAGATGGATCTGGAACCTGACAGAAAACCCGCCGTCATTGAACACATGGCCATGATTCCCCACAAGATGGCTGCTGGAAGACCCTTGCCCAGAAATCCCATTTGGTATGAGATTTCCTCTGGTAGCCAGGAGAACCCCCAGATATTCTCCAGTGGCCTTATCACTGGGCACTCCCAAGGGGTTGAGGGGTGGGATAATCAATCAAAGCAGCTAGGACTCCTCCGCTGTCAATAGCAAAGGGGCAGAATAATTAATGGTTTAAAAGGCAAGCGCCAAAGAAAAACTCCCTCTTCTGGCAATCTTCCCACCCCCTGTCCCCGTTTGGAGTAAGTGAACCTGTGGATTTGTAATCTGTAATGGGGAATTGTAAGTAGGCCCTCTTTATCACTTTTCAGCCCCTTTCTCTCTACCTGGGACCTTTAATCAGTTATTTCCTCCCATTTCTCTTCTCTTCATTCCTTAGTAAATTACTGGCCTAACTAACCTGGCTTGCTCTTGAAATTCATTTCTTGTAGCTTAGCCAAGAACCTAGAGAAAATCCGGCAACAGTGGGGAAATAAAATTTAAAATGTTCATTGAGAGATTAAACAGGCTTTGTTGCATAAGAAGTCTGTAGTAGTATAAGTAGTCAATGTAGAGCATTATTGTCATAACATTCTGAGTTTGGTGTGACTTTAATAGTAGAGCAAAGGCTGAATTTCCTGCTTCTGCCTTATGAAGTTGGGTATGATAAAATCATGTCTTGTTATTCCCAATGATGCTAATGGAAATCAATTGCCGCCCCCCTTTCTGCTTGCTCTTGCTGTGTGTCCATTCCTGTGTTCCTCTCTGTCCGCTTTGTCTTCCCCCTTTGCAGCAACGTGCTGAGACCGGTCACCGTGCAGGTGGCTTTGTCCGGCTTGTGGGCTGCTTCTGCTTCCATTCACGGCCATCTCTGCTTCAGTTCGCTGATGGCTGGCTGCGCTCCATTCGTGGGCGACCTGCCCTGCCCGTTGAGGCTTTGCCCTGTCCATGGCATCTTTTTGCCCTGCCCACGGTGGCTCTGCCCCACCCACGGCAACTTTGCCTTCTCAAGGCAGTTTGCCCGCTAGGAGAGGCCCCGGGAACCGAACCCGGGGCCTCCCATGTGGTACACCGGCGCCCTTATCCACTGGGCTATATGGCCGGCCCCAATAAGATCCTTTTTAGTGAGCTCCCATCTGTTGACCCATTGTGTCTGGTCATAATGCAGGTTTTTTTGTTTGTTTGCTTTTTGTTTTGTTTTGTTTTGCTTTCTGATTTGTATTTATTTATTCTGAAGGTCACTTCTGTGAAAATTTTGGAAAAAAGTGGAGAAATGTTTGTTTTCAAATGCTTATCTTGACCAGAGTTTTCAATAAGGGAAAGAAAATAAACAGCACCATTTTTTTTCTCTTTATTTTCCAGGTTAGGGTAAAGGGTGGATGTTGTCACTTTACAATTCAGTACAATTGGTTTAATGCATAATTAGCAGGTCTTACATTTAAAATCTCAGGACAGAGTAAGTGACTGACAGGCTGCTATTCTTAGCATAAGGAGTGTCAAGTGCTGTCATTTGATTCTGTCTGCTTACATATTCATCTTGTGGGAGTCTTTTGTGAGTGAGCTATGGCAACTGTCTGTTACTTTTGTCTCCTATTGGGAATATTCTTCTCACAGTGTAACACATAAAGATTAATGTAAGAGTGCCATCATTCTTTTCCATTATGTCAGTAGGCAAGGCAAAGAATAAATAGTGTGACGCTAGTGAAGTTATATTTTCTTGCTGAGTAAGTTGTATAGTATAAGGTCCTTGAAACATTTTCTGTTTGTGCTTTGAAAGCAGATGTAATAAAATAAAACACCCAGAATGTGCAATCCTTTGTCAATTAAGCAACCCTCTATGTTTTATTATTTAGATGGAAAGTTACTCATTTAGAATGAATTTTCACATGACATGCTGATGCATTTATATTCAAGTTCTCTCTGTCCTTGACTTATTAATCACAAACTTGAACATTTATAAATTACTTTAGTATATTACTATAAGACTGAAAAGAAAAAGAGCTAACTAAACCAAAAATGACAACAGATCACACACTGTGAATGACTGGGGACTCTGAATACTTATCTAGACTAAATAAACTATATACTTTACAGATTATTAATTTGATTTATAGAAAGCAGGACTATTTCAACTTCTTTCAACCATTCCAAGTTCCTTAAGCAATTTTAATCAGGCAAGGAGCATGTTAGGAGCACTGTCTTTCTGTTTTTGTTTTTTATGTTTTTGTGATATTGATTCATATGTGGCATTAGCCTCACTATGGTAGATCTGGTACCCAGGAAGTATGGTGAGCTATGGGAAGTTATAGGCTTGAAGACTGCTGTGTGGTTTTAATAAAAAAAATCAAGATTTTTTTTCTCATCACATTTTAGTTTTCCTTTGGTAATAGAGTCTTGCCATGAACCACAGCCTTATTTGGCCCTGACACCTTGCTTAGCTCTTGCTGTCTTTTCTCCCATGACCTAGTGTCAGGAGTTATGTTAACTTTAGGTGAGAGCTTTTTTTTTTAATCATTAAGAATAATTGTACTGCCAATCATCTTACTTCTAGTATTGCCTTCTAGTCATAAATTCCATCATCATTCTCTACTATATTAAACCTTTGGAATATGAATCAAGCCCCAAAATTAATCAAAAGTACACAAATCAAAACAATGAGAAAAAAATTAAGGTTTTTGGCAATTCCTCTTAAAGGCCACCTAAGAATTAGTTCAGTTCTTCACACCTCATTCCTACTTAGTTCTGAAGTTTTCTTCTCTGCTGAAAAAGAGCTCCCAGCAGGCTTCTCAGCCAAATTATGGTTAGTCCTTTCTTTTTTGATCCATTTATCTATGAGAATATAAATTCCAGAGTCCCTATTCACAGTCGTAATCTCTTTTAAAAATTCTCGGTGATAGAACCTCAAATTTTCACATAATTATTTCTTTTTTTTTAATTAAAGCTACTTGCAATAGACTCCAGCTTTCATGGCAAATGGGTCACATGTAGCATATCAATTTAAGCATGTTCCTGCTTTGCGGCTGTTTTTTAAAAAACAAGATGAACTATTAAATGTGGAAAATAGAAATGTAGTTTGGAAAAAATCTAATTTCTAACATTTACAAATCTATACAATATCAATTCTTTTTGATATTGACTATTAACAGAAAAAATGTAAACATGATATGCAATTATTTTGACATTATATTATACATCAATACATGAGGAAAAAAATCTTCAAACTTTCATCAATTCAGGCCTATGTTCCTTTCGAATGCATGTTTTTTGTCCCTATTTATTTGCTAACGTGGATCAAGAATGAAAGTCTAAGAAAGTTCGAGTTTTTAATCTAGATTTCTGACACAGGCATTTATTGTGGCATTAATTGGCCTTAATCCTTTGTTCAAAGTTTCTCTTGTGATTAGTTCTGCTTACTACTGTCCACCCTTCTGCACTTCCATTCTTCTAATCATTTTAGAGAAGGGAAAATATTTTTAAAAAAACATTTTTATTTAATGGGTCACCTTAATTTTGACAAGTGGTTTTCAACTACACCTGATCAAGTATTTTTTAGAAAACTGATCATTTAATAAAATGTAGATATTGTATACATTTTATATGTAAGCACACACATTTATTTATTTATTTATTCATTTATAAAATATGAGAAACTGGCAAAGTCATTTAGAGTTAAAAAAAAAACACACACACACGCACATGTGACCAAAATTCAACTTATTGGAAGATGATTAACTTTTGGAAATGACTGGGAGATATTAAATAATTATCTAATGGGGACTTCCTCAAATATTTTTAGAAAAAGTATTTTTTTTCATTAATTCAATAAATATTTATTGAATCTCACATGTTCTAAAAGAACCTTATCAATAAAGTTTCAGGAAAACATTTTAGATCAAAATGCTCTATATTATTCTACTAAATGAAAGACAACGGCTAGTATTATAACATTTCTTAATGAACTGAAAGTGAGTCAGCTTCTATTGACCTGCTCTTAAGTCTTTGTATTAAACTGGGAAAAATATAATATCTTTATTTTCTCTAAGTTGTGAAAATCACAATGCTTCTCATGCACAGCAGAAAACATGTTAAATCCCTGTTGTTTGTGTTATAAAATCTGTTTTGTAGCACTGAGGAGGCTACTTTCATTTGCATGTTAATTGGAAAAAGTAGTGGAAAAATGTTAGTAAGATGATAAAAAGAAGTCGATTTATCCCACCTAAACT
>PVKH010029736.1:0-12609 GCA_004027955.1 Chaetophractus vellerosus | reverse complement strand
TTTCCCTCTCTCTTTCCACTAAACTATACTGATCTCTAGGTTTATTTCTAGCCCATCCAGCCAAACCCACTTTTTCTTTGAGGATGCTTCTATTGCTGAGCAGTAATGCCAATTCTGCTTACAGACCTTCATTCAGATCAGGATTCTTCTTTTCTCCCCTTCCCCATCATCCCACTCTTCTTACCATTCTAGGTCATGAAATGGTGGGGGAAAACTTAATGAATGAAAGAATCTGCAACTTTCAGTTTTTAAAGATCCAGCAATTTCGATGTCTGTCTCTGAAGATTAATAATAATCAAATCAAAAGGAATAAATCAAACTGACATATAATTTTTTTAAAGATTTATTTTTATTTATTTATATATCCCCCCCTTGCTGCTTGTTCTTGCTTTGTTCATTTGCTTTGCATTCTTCTGTGTCTCCTTGTCTCCCCCTGCCGTGGCACACCGCTGAGTCAGCTCACTGCGCAGCGGCTTGCCCTGCCCGCGACGGCCTGCCCGCTCGAGGAGGCCCTGGGAACCGAACCTGGGGCCTCCCATGTGGCAAACCAGAGCTCTACCAATTGAGCCACAGCCAGTTCCCCATCAAACTGACATATAATCTTATAGATGAAAATATTTAAAATAATGACGACAAGAATTCAGAAAAGGCAGAAATTTTTAGTCACAGAGTACACTGTATGGTCTAATGTGATGGAAGAAGGAGTTTAAAGGTTAGTGAGCAAAGAGAAGCTCATTTTCTGCAGGGCCTCCTTAAACTTACATGAATAATTTTCTCTCAGTAGAGTTTGGTCTTGATTATGTTCATAATGAACATTGAAAGCAGAAAGGCCCCGGAGTCTTAGTGAGGATTTCAAACTTCTCCAGAAAGGAAGGAATAAAAGTATTTCACATTTTTATAAAGAAGAACATATCCCATTTCCTTAAAGTAGAGCAGGGCTCCCCTTCTTATATCATTGCCTGGATGTGAGGGGTGGAGCCACAGATGGAAGTTGCTTTATAAAGAGAAACAGTCCCTCAGCCCAGTTACCAGGATATGTCTAGATTTATCCCTCCTTGCTCTGCCAGAAAATAATTGTAGCATCCTTAGGTTTATTGACTAATAAATCTTCACAGCTTCTATGGAAGTGTGGTGGTTTGGAACTGTCTGTATCCCAGAAAACAATATTCTTAAAGCTAATCTATTCCTGTGGGTACAATCCTATTGTATGTAGGAACTTTTGGTGAGGTTACTTCAGTTATGACATGACCCAGAGTGGGTCTTAATCCTCTTTCTGGAGTCCTTTATAAGATAATGAAATTCAGATAAAAAGAGAGAAAGCTACGGAAGCAAGAAGCTGAAAACAATGAAACCTGGAAGAGAAAGGAGAGACTAGTAGATACCACCATATGCCTTGCCATGTGGCAGAGGAACCAAGGATGGCTGGCAGGTAGTCTTTGAGAAGGAAGGATTGCCTTGATGTTGCCTTGAATTGGACATTCTCATGGCCTCAACAGTAAGCTAATAAGTTCCCATTGCTTAAAGCCAACCCATTTCATGGTATCTGCTTTCAGCATCCCAAGAAACTAAAACAGTAGGAGAGAAAGCAGAGTCCTTTCCCACCACTGTAAAGACAGGGAATTGCACAGCTTGATTAAGCACTCGCAATAGGTGAGGCTGACCCTCCCAATACCCTGCCCGGACTGTTGGCCACACATCCAGTCTTTAAATACTTTAAAAAAGAAAAGGCTATTTTACAGAATGTAGTTCCCAATCAGAGACTGATTACAATTCTCAGGGAAAACAAAGTTGGTTTTCCACTTATGACATATCCATCAAATCTGATGAAACAAATTTAGCCTATCTCTTCTGTTTAAATGATGTCAGAAAATAGTATTATCCTGTATGCCTAATTCACAGCACTATGGCATCACCTATCAGGGCTCTTTCTTCATTACATTCTAAACATGGAAAACTTAACTTTTATCAGCAAGTGTTCTGACTAACAACTACCCCTGCTCTGTATTTTCCAAAGAAATAGTTTGGAGTTTGAATAAAAAGTGCACTATTTGGATATTTACATGATTCATGCCTTTTAAAATATTGACTGAGAATCTAAAATTGAAAACCATGGCAGAAGACACTGACTATTTCAAAGCCTCTGTGGTTCTTGGACTGACCTTAGATAGTTATAGATCTACTTCTTTGTAAACCTTCATCTTCATTTGCAGGAGGAGAAAGTAGGAGGGAAGTGGGTTATAAGAAAAGCTTTTGGGAACCAGACACCCACCTTTGCTTTCTACCACCCATTGTGAGTCAAGACCCAGCTATGTATTATTTATTTATTTAGAGAAGTTGTGAGCCTGCAAAACAATCATGCATAATGTTCAGAGTTCCCATACATCACCCCTCCACCAACACCTTACATTGTTTTGGGACATTTGTTACAGATTATGAAAGAACATGATCAGGATATTATCACTGACTTTGGTCCATAATATACACTTGATATATTTTTTCCACATACCCCCTATTATTATCACTATGTATTTATTGTTCATGAGAGAACACTCTCATATTTGTCCTGTTAACCACAGTCCATCTTCCACCACATGTCTCACTGTGTTATACAGTTCCGTGCCTTGTACATTCTATCCGAAGTGTATACTTGGTGGCTCTCACTTTCATCACAGATTTGTGCAGTCATCACCCCAGGAAACCTTTGAATGTTTTCTTTGGTCCAAAAGAAAAACTCTCATATCCTCCTACGATTGACCCTTGGCATTGATAAATTACCTTCTTTGACATGTTACAAGAATATTACATTACTGTAAACTATAATCCATAAATAACGTTAATTCTATTTTTCCCATGCATCACTATATTCTTACCACCTTGTAATAGTGATATACATTTTTTCTCGTTCATAGAAGAACATTCTTGTTCTTCTAATAATTTGTATTATTAACCACAATCCTCATCTACTTCCAGGTTCACTATGTTATTCAGTCCGAGATTATTCTTTAGCTTTCTTTCAATTGACATATATTTCCCTAGACCTCCCCTGTCAGCCACAATCTCATTTATAGACCGTCCATGTTAGTTATACTCACTATAATGTGTTACCATTAACTCCATGCATTTCCACACTTTTAATCAAGCTAATTGAAAATTTTATATACATTAAGCATCGGTACCTCTTCTTAGTCCTCATCCTATCTCCTAGTAATCTATGGTCTATGTTTTAACTCCATGTGTTTATTCTTCATATTTAGTTCTTATTAGTGAGACTATACAATATTTGTCCTTTTGTGTCTGGCTTATTTCACTTACCACAATGTCCTCAAGGTTCATGCATGTTATCATAATGTATCCCAATTTCATTTCTTCATACAGCAGCATAGTATTCCATCATATGTATATGCCACATTTTTTTTATCCACTCATTGGCTGATGGGCACTTGGGTTGTTTTCATCTTTTGGCAATTGTGAATAATGCCACTATGAACATCGGTGTGCAAATGTCTGTTTGCGTTACTGTTTTCAATTCTTCTGGATATATCCCTAATTGAGCGATTGCCAGACCATACAGCAGTTTTATATGTAGCTCCCTGAGGAAACACCAAACTGTCTTCCACAGAGGCTGCACCATTCTACATTCCCACCAACAGTGAAGGAGTGTTTGCGGAGTGTTTAAGTCTTTTGCCCATTTTTAAATTGGCTTACTCGTTCTTTTACTGCTGAGTTGTATGATCTCTTTATATAGCATTGAAATCAAACCCTTATTGGATATGTGGTTTCCAAATATTTTCTCCCACTGAGTTGGCTGCCTTTTCACCTTCTTGACAAAGTCCTTTGAAGCACAAAAGTGTTTAAGTTTGAGAAGGTCCCATTTATCCATTTTTTTCTTTCGTTGCTCATACTTTCAGTGTGAGGTTTAAGAAATCACCATCTACCACCAGATCTTGAAGATATTTCACTACATTTTCTTCTAAAAGTTTTATGGTTCTCACTTTTATATTTGGGTCTTTGATCCATCTTGAGTTATTTTTTGTATAAGGTGTGGGATAGGGGTCCTTTTTCTTTCTTTTGGATTTGGCTTTCCGGTTCACCCAGCACCAATTGTTGAATACACTGTTCTGCCCCAGCTGGGTGGGTTTGACAGCCTTGTCAAAAATTACTTGACCATAGATGTGAGGGTCTGTTTCTGAATCATCAGTTTGGCTCCATGGATCTATATGTCTATCTTTATGCCAGTACCATGCTGTTTTTAGCATTGTAGTTAGGTAATATGATTTAAACATGAGAGTCCTCCAACTTTGTTCTTCCTTTTTAAGATGTTTTTGGCTATTTGGGACCACTTACCCTTTCAAATAAAATTGATAATTAGGTTTTCCATGTCTTTAAAAAGGGCAGAATTTTTATTGGGATTGCATTTATTGGGATTGAATCAGTATATCAATTTGGGTAGAATTGACATCTTAATGATATTTAGTCTTCTCCTGTCCATGAACATAGAATGTTCTTACATTTATTTTGGTCTTTTAAAATTTCTTTTAGCAATGTATTATAGTTTTCCGAATATAAGTGCTTTACATCTTGGTTAAGTCTATTCCTAAGTATTTGATTCTTTTTGCTGCTATTGTAAATGGAATTTTTTTCTTAACTTCCTCCTCAGATTGCTCATTACTAGTGTATAGAAATGCTACTGATTTTTGCATATTAATCTTGTATCCTGCCACTCTGCTGAATTTGTTTATTAGCCAAAAATATGGAATGCTTCATGAATTTGCGTGTCGTGCACAGGGGCCATGCTAATCTTCTCTGTATTGTTCCCGTTTTAGTTTTACTATATGTGCTGCCAAACCGAGCACAGAGCAGTTAATTTTTAATGGAAGTGAAAGTGAATTATAAATGCTAAATGCAGTACTCTTTTCTAATACAGACTTATTTACCCTCTGCCTCTGAGCTCATCTGAAAGAATATTATTTTAATTTTGTGCTATTTATATGCTGTACCTAATTTTGAAAGAGAACAATTTGGCTTGGTTAAATTTTCTGTGGTGACTTAGATTTTCAAAGGATGGATTTTGAATCTAGGATATGGAAAGAAGCATATTGTGGGAGCAAGAAAGAAACCATAAAATGTGTTTAATGGTTTATTCCCAGTTATCTTTCTTACTGGTAGATCATAGCTATATCTAGAACAGTGGTTGCTTGACCATACTTCGGAATCTCCTAAGAACATTTTAAAAATCCTGATGCCTCAGTTCCACTTCCAGAGAATTTTATGCAGTCAGGCCAATATGTGCATGACACTCAAACATGCAGCTGGCATGGGAACTTTTGATCTAGAATGGGTTGTTACAACCTCCTTCATCATGTTTCATAACTCCAACTGGGAAGTTACAGGGTGCTTCATGATTTAAGTATTTGCATCTGTCTTAATTACTTTCAGCTGGAAGAGAAATAAAGCCACAATTCCTGAGAGCTGCATTGAAGGTGAAGACTGAACTACCAGGAATTTACAGAGAATCATTTAGGCAACTCTAAATATAAATAGCCTGAATTCTGAATTCATCACTTATCAAACACACATTCTATAAATACAATTAAAGAAATGGAAACTTGTAAACTTGAAAGGAGAAGGAAAGATTAGTTAAAGGATAGAGGGGTAGAAATATCTTGAAACAGGGTGTTTTTCATCTTTCCATTCAACTTACTCTGGAAGTAGATGTATTCATGTTTTCCTTTGCCTCAAAAAAGGAAGTGAGGACAGACAGTCAAATAAGGGGAAAAAGCAGGTGCCAAGGGCAGCTGGTGCAGGATGTAGCATTGGTCATGAGAGAGAAGGCCCTGGTAACCTGATAGTCCCCTTTTCAGTTTTAAGATCTTTGGAATGTGCAGGATCATGTCCCAGGGCTCTTGCTCCTGCTGGCTTGCCAAACTTGGCTGGGTGCCACAGGAGAGCTGTCCCCAAAGGCTTGGTCCATCACACTAGACAGATGCCACAGCATTTTGCTTCAACCCAACTAAAACTCAAGAGAGAGTTAAAGAAAGAGGACAGAAAACAAATATATAATAGTCAGACTGGCTTTCAGTATAGACATTAAAGAAGCTTGGGATTCTGTTGCCTTCCAGTATTCCTCTTTCCCCAAAGCTTGAACACACAGCACCCTTGTTATAAAGTCTTCGGTAAAGCAAACTGAATTTGCATGGTGGATACAGAAGATTATACACATTCCTTCTCAAACTATTCTTCCAAAACTTGAGTACTGTAATGGGAAAGATCTTGCCAAAAGGATACTTGGCATTTTCCTAACTCCATGACCAATTTTCCCAACTGTAAATACTTCTGGAATTGGAAGAGCTATGAATAATAAGTTGTAAGGTGGCATACTTTTTTTTCAAGGCCTGAAGAGAAATTTTTATGTATCTCTCTTTGCATTAACAAGGATAAGATGAGAGTTGATATATTCCTGACATAAGCATATGTTACTTTTTCTTTGGATATTGTCATTTAATATTCAACAAATTGTTATTGAGCATCTGTGTCTCAGGTCTAGCACTAACAGCTGGGATTGCAGTGATGGGTAAGATTTGTTTCCTAAGAGAAGCACATAGGTCAGTGGGAGAAACAGACATAGGCATTGCTACTCTGTGTGGTAAGCATGGGATGCATCCTCTGAAGGGGCATGGAATCCCTTAGGACATAGAGTCAGAGGTAAGAGGAAAACGGAGCGTGCTGTGTGCACACGGGCATGTGTGCGTGAATATCCCCAAATGATTAATAGTTTGGGAGAAAAGGCCTGCAGTGAGACCAGTTTATTTAAACGCCTCTTCCTTAAGAAATTGTAGCATACCCTATTTTGTTTAAAGACCCACAGCTGTCCAAAAAATGGAAGTCTGCCTACCAGCATGATGTGCTTTGTCAGACTCCATGGACAGCTGTGGGGATGTGCTAATCAACTCCTATTAGGAACAGCTATTAAGTTTGATACCAGCAGTGTCAGCATAGACACAGGTGGTTAATTTTCTAATTGGTGGCAAACATTAACGAGCTCGTGAACTTGACTGTGATATGTATGTAAAACACTGCAACCTTATGTGCTCTCTACTCCACCTTCCTTTTTTTTTTTTTTCCTATTCCTTAATCACTAGTTTGAACTGGGTTACTCAAGTGCTAGGGTATAAAAAGCACAAAAACTTCAAAACGATGCAATACCTTTGTGGGATAAAGATGTAGTTTTCAAACATTTAAAGCCACGGACCCCTTTTCTTCAAGAAAAATCTTAGGGGGGAAAAAGAACAGAAAGAAAAAAATCTTATGGGGGAGATAAATATAGAAGACAAATGAAAGCAGAACTCCCTGGTTAAAGGGGAGAGCTGGATTAAAGCCTCATTTTCATAGATTCCTCCCCAAAGCCCTGGCTGCTCTTTTCTCTCCTCCAGGGCTCCTGTCAGAAGCCTGCCACAGAACTCCTAAGGTTCATCGGGACACAGATGACCACTGTGTTGAAAAGAGGGTTTACATGGAGCAAAGGCAATAACTTCTCTTCAGCTGAGCTTGCTCGGATTGGAGTGGCTAGGCCTAAAACCAGGCCACCCAAAACTGCCAGACTCTTGCTCTGTCACAAACCATGTACAAAATTTTGGCACATCCCTGAAACTTCTGAACCATTCCTCATGTCTAAAATGGGGCTTGAAGACTGGTGCTGTGTGCCTTATGAGTTGTTTTGAGGATTAAAAAAAAAAAAAAAAAGGTTGTAAACTTAATTTGCAAATTTTATATATTATTCAAATTTAAGGACTTCTGAAGATTTGTGGTGTTCTCCCTTGATTTAGCTGGGGTACAGTGAAAATAATTTTAGACTCAGGAATGTCTGCATTCCAGTCCTGCCTCTGCAATTTACCAAATATGTGACCATGACCAATTCTCCTGGACCCTCAGTTTCCTCACTTTCAAAAAGAGAGGTAGTAATACCATGTAGCCTTATTGTGAAAATTAAATGAAAGGCAAGAAGTCTTTACCTAATCCAATGCTTGACACTTTGTAAGAACTAGATATATGTTCATTGAATCCAAATGCTCTTATTTTAAAAAGAGCCACACCATTTCTCTTTAATATGGATTTTACATCACAGCACTGCATTGTAGCATATACATTACCGATTGTCTCACCTGAAAAATGGTGCTATATAAATGCAAATTTACTAACCCACCACAATTACACGTACTCATCAGTATATGCCTCCTCACATCTTTCTTTCTTAAGCGCTATTGCATCCACTTGTTTATCCTGTACAGGAAATACCCTTAGAATTTAATAAGTCAGACAACCCGTTCCTGAACTTTTTCTTTTCTTGGTAGTAAAAGCTCATTTGATCAAAGGAGAATTAATGAAAAGTCACAATCGGATTAAAAAATAGAAACTACCAAATTTGGCTCTTTTTAATTTTTTTTTTTTTTTAGGAGGTAACAGGGATTGAACCCAGAACCTCATGCATGCAAAGCAGGCATTCAACCACTGAGCCACACCTGCTCTGTTCCTTTTTTGAACTAAGATAAACATTTGTTATTTTTTTCTCATTCAGTCATTATTTTCAATAATCTGTATGATAGTCATATATTTTGTATTATATATATGATATTTCTATATTTTCTATATTTTACTGACAATAGACCATTCCATCATGGGAATCGTAAAAAAGGAAGACAGAAACTAAAGAAAAACCATTCTGCTATCTAGCTCTTCTATTTGTTTGATGACTATTTTTGAAATCTTGAAATAAGTGCATATCTTGCCAAAACTTTATATATTTTGTCACTTCCAATAAGAAATTAGCTCTCACATCTGTTTCTGTTTTGAGACTACGTCACTTTTTTTTTTTTTTTTACAGACTTGAAAATCAGAAAACAAAGCACTCAAAACTGGGCATAGAATTTGAGTCTGTGTGTTGGGGGTGGGGTGGGGAGTATAGGGCCTTCACAATAGATCTTTGATCTGGTAGAGGTTTAGCTAATTCCAGTCACCAATCCCTGCCCCATTTGGGAAACTCCCTGACTCTTCCAAACCAGAAAGAACTTACTTATAGTTGCGATCTCAGGACTCCAAAATAGTGTGGCCCTAATTCTAATTCAATTAAAATTAGTGAATGTTTATCAAACATTTACGTTATTAGTTGCACATGGGAGAAGAGGGAATTCTATTTCAAACTACTTAGTTAGAGAGGCTGGGATGATGTGACAGAACATGGATTTGGTTTGTAATTAATAGTTTCTGGGGGAACTCTAGGGATCATAATAAGGCTAAGTTGGGAAATGGCACACTCAAAATGCCAACAGTGCACCAGCAACACAAAAATTGCTCTAGGGAACTGCATAGGCCTCGTCAATTGAGAATGCTGAAAACATGGAGGAAAATAAATACATATCTTTGGCAGGGACTCTGCTATACATACATCATTTGTTTTACAATGATGTCCAATGGAATAGTCATCACTAAAAAGGACACACATCCTTTCTTTATTCATTCTTTTTTTTTTAAAGATTTATTTATTTTATTATATATCTCACCTCCCCCCCTCCCCCCGCTGCGACGCCGAGACTGGTCACTGCGCAGGCGTGGCTTTCCCGGCTTGTGGGCGCCTTCTGCTTCCATTCACGGCCGGCTTTCAGTTCGAGGGTGGCTGGCTGTGCTCCATTTGCGGACTATCTGCCCTGCCCGTGGCGGCTTTTGCCCTGTCCATGGCAGCTTTTGGCCCTGCCCACGGAGGCTCTGGCCCGCCCATGGCGGCTTGCCATTCTCAAGGCGGTCTGCCAGCTAGGAGAGGTCCCCGGGAACCGAACCCGGGGCCTCCCATGTGGTATACCGGTGCCCTATCCACTGGGCTATCGAGCCGGCCCCCTCTTTATTCATTCTTGGAAGAGGTAAGGAAACAGGTACATCTCTGAATTATCTGCAGCCTTCAAAAAACAAATATTCCTGAACTCTGCCTCCTCTTCCGGGAAGTGAGGGATATGGTAGTGAAATGTACTTTTGACCAAAACTTCCGATGTGACTCCCACAGCATCCTCCTCACTAAGGCTGCTTCCTTGAACACTGCAGAGTTAGTATACGTTACTGTGTAAGCATTCTCTTTGGTTTCAGAACTTAGAATATCCTCCTTTTTCTAATATATTTGTCTTTTGGAAAACAAACAAAATATAACAACACAACTTTAAGTTGAATTTCTTTTTCACAGATGAAAGGAGACTACTGCATGCTGATTGCTGCTGTTTTAAAAAAACTTCATTTCAAATAAAAAGAAATAGCAGAAAAAGGCAGTTCAACACGTTATAGAAGCATTGCTCCTAAAAAGTTCTGTCCAGGTACTTTAATCTCATCTAATTCCAACCACTAACTCAGTTGTTCCTCTAGTGTTCAGAAAGATACACAGACGAACACAGATTAAATGACATAGTCAAGGTATCCTTATTAATGAAAAGGATGTAAAAGAGAAAAAAATGCTCAATCATATTCATATCTCACAAAAACAAACCCCATATTATTTTGCTGTTTGCTTTAATTGCTGGCTTACTGATGCCTCAGGGTACCCTAAGTGACCAGTCCAAACAGAATTGCTTTGCCAATTCCAAATGCCCAGGACAGAAACCCTTACCCCTGGACTTGGTCATCTGAGTCTGGCTTGAGTCGCAGAGGTTCACTCTGGTGGGTCCTATACCTCAAAGAAAAGTCATGGGTGGGGCAGACAATCCAAAGTCTGTCTGCTAGTTGTTAAATTGCCTGCACAGGCTCTACAGAGATCTATAGGCAGCTCTATCAGTTACTTATACTCCACCAAGTTCCAAAATGAACTTAAAATGGTGTTGAAAATGAATATATGAGCAAAGAAGGACAATTAGAATGGTGTTTTAAAATTAGATATCTATGAAATAATAATGAAATGTAAAGAGAAAAGAGATGACTCTTTCAATCTTCTAGGTAATGACTTGGTTAGTGCAATTGCATGCTAAATCTGTGTTCCCTAGCAGCCAAGACAACAGGAAGGAGTTCTATTGTTCAGGAAAGGAAAGAGAGAGAAAAGGCAAGCCATTTCTGTCCAGGAACTGAACTCAAGAAGGAACTTGACTTACTGACTTAAGAGACAGCATATGAAATGACAGCAGATAACTTCGAATACACTTTTGCAGGACAGTCTTCAAATGGATGCCTCCATTTCTTCTTTCTGTGAAAACTGAAGAAATAACATTAAACTTTAACTCAGTAAAGTTAGGCAGGTAAAAGATCACTGTGGTTCTGTCTGAGAATGCCTCTGGGAACTCCTGATTTTTATCTCTCAACTTGTTGCGGTGTTTGCACCAGGCATAAACTGACCTGGACAGAGGTCGAGAGGTACAGGGTACACAGTCCTTTTTTTATACATGGTGAAAAATATTATTGTAGCTTTCAATTATTTTAAAACTCAATTATTTAAAAATAAGCCCTTTATTATAGAAGCAGTACATAAACATCATGGAAAATTGGAAAACATGAAAACTTCACATTGCCACCACCCAACGATTACCACTATAAACCCTTAGGTGTATCCTTCCAGAAAGTTCTGCACGTTTGGCATTTTTTGCCAACCTGCTTTTTATATCCAACCAAATAACTTCATTTTTCATCTCAATAAATTTTAATCTTTTAAAATACTCAGACCATATTCAGAGATTTTCTCTTTTACAGCAAGTTTGTCCAAACTGGGATCCAGTTCAAGACAATTCATTGCATCTGGTTACTAAGTCCCTCGGGTCTCTTTTAATCAAGCACAGTCTTTGTATTTTGACCTTAACTTGCTGAAGGAACAACACCAGTAGTCCTGTGAAGTGTCCTGCCTTCCAGGTTTATCTGGTTATTTAGCTAATCTAGTTGTGGGATAAATGGAAAATCAAGGGACCCAGATGCCATGTTGCTTAAGACCTGGGCCTAAGCCAGGGGAGTGGGCACTCATGTGTGTGACTCCGGATCAGAGGGAGCAGCTCAGGCTCTAAATCCCAGACGGGTTAATCTGGGTACTGGCTGGCAGGGGAGGGACCCTCACAGGAGTTTGTGATTAGGAAATGTCAGTTAGAGGAAAGAGGGGTGGGGGGCAGGCAGTGGGTCAGGACATAAAGCAGGAACTAGGTGGAGAACTGTTTACTGGAACATGGGTGTTTCTTAGAAAACATGAATCAGTGGCTGTGATGATCAAGTCTGGCTTTCTGAGCTACCCTATAAATAGTAACAATTAGCCCATCTGAGAGACGAATCCACACTGTGTCTTCCCAGGAGAGGAAGAAGTTCCCCTCCCTGCCTGTTTTAGTGTTTGCATTTTACAGTAGCCTTTTCAGAAGGGGATAATTGGTTCAAGGGTGGTAACTTGCTCATCTCTGGATCTGCAGAATTTGACACAGTCCCTGGTAAAATTAAAGGGGAGACTTTTGGGGGTATCTGATAGCTTTGACATAATCAAGGGTAGCAATTCAGTACTGTCTTAGAGCCAGGCAAGAGGGATCCCTAGTTTAAAGGACCGTGCTCTGGCCCTCCTCCAGCTGTGCCCCTCTCAATGAAAGGAGGCTTCTTTGGGGTTGAGGGGATGTGCCCCCTCCA
>PVKH010029735.1:0-12610 GCA_004027955.1 Chaetophractus vellerosus | reverse complement strand
GGTGACAGTGGTGCAACAATGTGAATGGAGTTGATGTTGCTGGAGTGTGAGTGGGATTTGGGGGTGGGAAATCCATGGAGCTGGAGGTAGGGTAAATTAAGGAATATATGAATGTCTCTATGTGAACTCTGGCAAGGCCAAGGACTGTGGTTGAGAATATAATATTAGTAACATACTTTTGAGACCTATGGCATGGAAGTGTCACTGGTCTAATAGTGTCCTTAGAACCATGGGATTACTATAAAGCACTAACTAGTGATGCATTTGCAAAAATACTTTGACTGAAAAGGGAAAACATAAATACAAAAACTTTTAGGGCTAAGAGATTTCTAAGTGAGTTGGGAGTTCATTCCAGAGGTTACCCTTATGCACATCTCAGGCAAATCTCACTAACTGCCACAGTTAATAAATTCTCAAACAAATGTATTCTTGAGGGCTCTAGAAATGTCCAGAAAATATAGGGATGACACAGAGCCTCATGAATTCAACCCCATGTCAGTAGGCCTTATCCTGTAATATATGATAATCCATCTCCAAATAAAACTGATTTAGACTGATTTATAATTTCCTTACTCATGAATCTCCCACCCTTTTTATTTGAAATTATAATTGACACAATACTTATTAAATATATGCCATAGAGACTTAAATCTTCAGTTTGTTCATATGGTGCTTGAACCCTGAATATCAGCAGCATTGCGGCCAATACTTACTCTCCAGTTCATTAGCCTTTCCCATGACAATCAATAAAATTATTATGATGTACAACTGCCATGCCAAAAGACAAAGGGTACCTACAACTGCAAGCAAAACAGTTCTTTCCAACTTCCCCATAAAAGCTAAGCCCTCTCCAAATCTGAAGTGGGTGAGCATCATCATCCCAAATACCTCAAAATTGAGGAATCAACAAACATAAAATGGGAATGCAACCACTGACCAAAGCAGACATTATTTTTATAGTAATAAAAGAACTTGTAACTTTGATATAAAGATAGTGATTACCAGACATTCTGAGGGGAAGGGGAGGGAAGATTCATGGAACACAAGGCATTTTTTAGGACACTGGAATTGTGTATGCTATTACAATGGCAGGTACAGGTCATTTTACATTTTGTCAAAACCTATAAAACTGTACAGTGGAACATGTAAACCAAAATGTAAACTATAGACTTGGCAATGCTTCAGTATTTGCTCATCAATTGTAAAAAATACACCATAGTAACGTAAGATGTTATTAATAGTGGAAAATGTGGGAGGGGTAGAGGATGAGTTATATGGGAACCCCCTATACTTTCAAATAAACTTTTCAGTAATTTAAACTTCTCTAAAAATAAACTTTTGTAAATACATAATTTCATATATATATGTAATTGCTATCATAAATGGAATTATTATTTGAAGTCAATTTTAGATAGTTAATTTTTGTGTTTAGTAGATTGAGTTATGTACTACAACATAAATATATCCTTAATCTTATTGTGAATTCCTGGATGTGGACCATTATAAATAGGACTTCTTAAAAATGTTATTTTTTGGTAACATATGGTCCCACTGAATGAGGGTGGATTTTTGCTGGAGGCCATGTAAAGAGAACCTGGAACTCTCAGACACCAGAAATGCAATGAAGTAAGTATATGACTGGAGACAGAAATAGAAGATTAGGAATACCAAGTATTTTTTGCAGTGAGCAGCAGAACACTGCAGACTCTAGAAGAAAGCAACTTTTGCTGAAATCTTGAGGTGGGTTTCTTCTAGCCCCTAAACTATGAGGTAATGATTTCCTGTTATTTAGGACAAAACCTTATGTGGTATTGTCATAGTAGCCTGGCAAACTAAGACCCTGGTCTACACAAACACCACCCATTTTTGCATGTGAATCTTGTACTCTGTAAATTTGCAAAATATTAGTTCTAGAACCTTTCCTGTAACTCTGGGATTTTCTATATCATGGATCATGACAGCTACACAGAGAGATAGGTATATTTATTCTTTTTTTTTAATTTTTTACTTACTTTCAAACTTGAATGTATTTAATTCATTTTCTTACTAAATCTTCTGGGTAGAAGTTCCAATACAATGATATAATATTGATATTGAAAATGGGCATCATCATCTTGTACTTGAACTTAAGGGGAAATTTTTCAATCTTTCTTTGTTCTATTAATATAGTATATTACCTTAATTGATTTTCTTTTGTTAAATCACCACTGAATTCATGGAATAAATTCCACTTGATCATCATACATATTCTTTTAATATGTTATTGAAGTTGTTTTGTTATTATTTAGTTTAGAACTTTATATCTATACTAATAAGGGTATTGTAATTTCATTATTCTCTGATATCTATATTTGGTTTTGATATAAGGTAACATTGGACTCTGGGAATGAGTTAGGAAAAATTTCCTCTTCCTCAAATCTTTGGAAAAATTTGAGACTGTTTTGTGTTTAATTCTTCATTGAATGCTTGGGTTAATTCATCAGTGAAATCATTTGGTACTGAACATTCTTTTACTACTAATTCAATGGCTTTACTTTTTAAAGAAAATTTTGAGATTATATATTTCTCCTTGAATCTGTTTAGGTAATTTGTGCATTTATACAAACTTTTTCCATTTCATTTGGACATGTTTATTAATAATTGTCCATTGAATTACTTTATGATCATTTCCATTTCTCTAAAGTCAGTCATGTCTTTTTCATTTCTAATTTAGCAATTATTTTTATGCATTTGTATTTTAAATAAACCTATGAAATAAAAAGTGGAGTTAAAAAGGAAACATACAAGAACATTAAAAAATATAATAGATGATATGTAATATAGAACATAAACATATAATTAAGAACACCTTAATAAAGTTAAAATTAGCTCTGGCATTTAATTTAACCATGTGATTACCTTTATCAGAGATATTTATTTCTTCACAAGGCTTCAAGTTACTGTATACTGTCCATTCCTTTCAAATTTACAGGGTCACTTTTGAATTTCTTATAGGGTGATCTAGAGGTAATGAACTCCCACAGCTTTTGTTCATCTGGGAATGTCTTAATTTCGTCCTAATTTTAGAAAATGCAGCTTTCTGTGTAGTGAATTCTAGGTTGATATTTTTTTTTCTTCTTTCTGTACTTTAAATATATTATCCCACTGCATTCTGGCTTACATGGTTGCTGCCACTCACCAATTCCTTCTCACTCAGCTCCTTGCAACTTCTATTGCAGTTTCAGTCTCTATAGATTTGTGTATTCTAGAGAGTTCATATAAATGAACTCATACAATATGTGTTCATTTGTGACTGATTTCTTTCACATCACATGAGATTTTCACAGATAATCCATAGTGTAGCATAAATCAGTACTTGAATTTTCTTTACTGCTGTATACACATGTTGTTTTTGCCCTCATGCATTCTTGAAAAAAAACACAGTGAATTGAAATGTGTCATCATCAAAAATACACTGATTTACATGTTATTAAAAAATTTGTTTGTGCTGAGAGAGCTGAAAATATATGTGAGGGTTGCCATAATTTCAAACATGGAAAATTTCTTCTCTTTCTCAAATTGATACAAAATCCACAGAGTTTGTGAATGAATTGATTGGTGGCTTTCTGGCCACTTGATGATTTTCTTCCATTCAATGATTCACCAATTACTTTCAAAAAAATTATTGGAAATAATGTTTGTTTACAGAAATGTCATACATAAAATATAGGATTTCCACACACCACACCACCAACACCATGCATTGGTGTGAAACATTTGTTATAGTTGATGATAGCACATTTTTTATCATTGTACTATTTTTTTAAAGATTTATTTTTTATTTGTTATATATCCCCCCTTTCTGCTTGTTCTTGCTGTGTTCATCTTTGCATTCTTCTGTGCCTGCTTGCCTCCCACTGCCATGGTGATCCACTGAGTCAGCTCACCATGTAGTGGCCTGCCTTGCTTGCAGGGGCTTACCCTGCCTGCAGGGGGCTTGCCCTGCCCACGGTGGCCTGCCCTGCCCTTGATGGAATTCCCCACCTGTGGCAGCTTGCCCTGCCCATAGTGGCCTGCCCTCTCAAGGTGGTCTGCCCACTCAAGGAGGTCCCGGGAACCAAACCCAGGGCCTCCCATTTGGTAAACCGGTGCCCTACCAATTGGGCTACAGCTGGCCCCTGTACTATTTTTTTAACAGTAGTAGCCAGCATTTATTGACAGATTCTATGTTCTAGACACTGTGTGAATCAATTTATTTGGGTTACCTAACTTAAAACACCCATTAAACAACAGGTAAAATATGTCCTGGTGGATTTTTAATTTCCATTATTTTACTTCCAGTCTAATTTCATTTAAAAACTTCTATCTCTTAATTGAAATTCTCATTTTGTTTATATATTGTTTCCTGATATCTTTTATTCTTTGTGCATGCTTTCTTTTAGCTCATTGAGCATATTTAGAACATTTGTTTTTAACATATTTGACTAGTAATTCTACTGTCTGATTCCTTAGGTGTGGTATCTCTTGATTTATTTTATTCTTCCAAATAGGCCACCCTTTCCTGTTTTTTAAATACTTTTTCATTTCTTTCATTGAAAAGTGTACATTTGAATATTAGAGTGTGTCAACTCTGAAAACCAGATCCTCCCTCTTTCCCAGTGTTTGCTGTTTTTTTCCCCCCTGTGGTTGAAGTGTATAGCAGTCTATTCTTTATTGATTTATCAAAACTAACTGCACAAAGACTGTGTTCCTCTTGTGGTCACTGAAATCTCTGACTCTTTATTTTGTATCCACCTAGTGTTACAACAAATATTTCCTCAAATTCCAAGGAACAAATAGCAAACAAACAAAAAGCAAAACACCTCACTTGTCTTTACACATTGGCTCTCTTTCAAGAGTTAGCCAGACCCTAGGGAACAGCCCAAAGTGATAGCTTAAGTTCCATTCAAATTGTTTCTGTACCCACACTTTCCCTGGGCATGTGTGTGACTTTATATATCACCTTGCACTCATGGATCCTGTTGAATGCCCTAATTCACAAAAGGAAAATCCTCTCAGTTTTTCATCTCAGGTCATGCACTCTAGCATATGTCTCAAATGTCTTAACCATAGACTTCCATCTAGGTGAACTTAGTTTGATCATCCCTTTATGGTATTTACATGGCAATGACTTCCACTTTTGTGCCTTGAATGAACTCCAGGATAGATGAAACAGAGATAAGCATATTGACTCAGTCCACCAAATAGCCATTGGATGTATTGTAACAGATATACTTACACTATAATTCATGAATAAAATGTGCTCTTCTCCCTCTTGAACCAGGAACCAGGGAATACCCTAGGAACATGTGTTTCTGCCAAGCTGAGGAGGAAGGATGAATATCAGCAAGTAAAAGTACCATAAAGTTTTCATAACACCTTTACATTGCCTTGAAAGGGCTTTCTAGCATTTAAACTACCCACATGGCAAGTCTATTACCTTCTAAAGACTGCACTTTGGAACAAAATGTCTTTACCAAGTTTGCCTCAGAAATTGCTTAGATGCAATAAACATTTGCTGTTTGCAAGAGTTCTGAGAAAGTCCTTTTTCTGCATGTTTTTTCTATTTCTTTCAGGTTTGGGGGTGTGACATCTCCTTCCCTGTCATCTTGTTGAAGTCAGGCATTATTCTTCTCAATTTTAAATGATGTTCCTGTAATTGCTAATTTGAATAACATGTATTTATTCCTTTTAAGTTAACAAATTTATGGAGTATGTAGACATTTTTACATTTGGGAATGAGACCTTATTGATGACAAGATAAAGGAGCATGAGTTGATTAGATCATTATCTCTTTAGTCTTTTTTAACTCCAGTTTTATTGAATATACTTATACTGGTTGAATAATATTTGGCACAATATTTCAAATTGCTTTCACTGAATGTTTTGCAGTGTATTTGCAATGATTCTACTGAATAAGTGATTTTATTTATTTATTTATTTTAAAACATGTGTTTTTATTTTCATTTATTTATTTTAATTATTTTTGTTACAATTCCCCCCCCTTTCTGCTTGTTCTTGCTATGTTCATTTTTTTTTTGCATTCTTCTGTGTCTGCTTTGTCTCCCCTCTTTGCAGTGATGTGCTGAGTCAGCTCACCATGCAGCTGGCTTGCCCTGCTCATGGACAGATCTGCTCTGCTCATGGGCAGCTCTGCTATGTTAGCAGGCAGCTCTTCTCTGTTCATGGGCAGCTCTGCTCTGTTCATGGGCAGCTCTGCTCTGTTCGTGGGCAGCTTTACCCTACCTGTGGCAGCTTTGCCCTGCCTGTGGTGGCTTTGCACTGCCTGTGGCAGGTTTTTGCCCTGCCCATGGTGGCTCTGTCCCACCCATGGTGGCTTGCCCTGTCAAGATGGTCTGCCCACTCAGAGAGGCCCCCAGGAACCAAACCCGGGGGCTCCCATGTGGTGAACTGGTGCCCTATCCACTGGGCTACAGCCAGCCCCCCTGAATAAGTGATTTTAGTAACTTTTGTATATAGCTTCCAACAAACTAATGCCATAATAAAATGGAATATTAGTTATGCCACTTACTTGTCTATTTAGCTCAACCACATTGTCACAAAATAAATAAGTTTTATTGCATAAGTTTTACAAATGATATATAGTGTAGACATATATAAACATATTCCATTTTGTCCACATTTCCATGGATCATATTGAGCACCTGAATTGCATTTTATTCCCTTTTGAAACATAGAGGTGGTAAAAAAAATTGAAAGAATTCCCCAGTTGTCTCCATTAAGGCATTTCCCTCCCTAAATCATTTCTCTATGATGAAAATCCCACTTGACATGACTCAAAATGATGTAATTATCAAGGGAAAATCAATTCCTATATTTCAACCCCCTGGGAATTTAATTACTTTCTTATGTGCTATATTCTTGTGCTTTATGCATAGAATATATCACTCATCTAAAGTCCTTAGTATTCATTTATTTTGTTTAAATATTCCTCTTCAAGAGAATGGAAATTGCATTTGAATTGCTTCCTAAGTCTTTGTGAACCAGCAATTTAATCACTACAAAGATACATTGTACAAAAAAAATCCATGTTTTTTGCACATATTTTTTCAAATGCATGAGAATGACATATGTCAATTCTTATCTTCCATGAATGTATCAGTAATTGAGGTATGATGAAATAGTCTCCTCTAAGAGCTTGCAAATGATGATATTTCTGTTTCACTGACAGGCAACTTAAGTTTCTCTACCTTAAAAGTGGTAACAAAACTATAGTTTTAAGTGCATTACTAAACTGTCATTGAAAGAAATTCAAGCCCATTTCTCATTTTTTACCTAACTTTTCAGGTTTTGCACTTTTTTGCTACAAATGGATATTTTCTTCCAAATAATAGTAAGGTGATAGAATCTTGACTATATAAGATAAATCCCCATAAAACAATTATGTATCAAAAGACAACTGGATGCCAAATTACTGCCTAATCAAATATGCATTATTTTATATTAAATATCATATATAAAATAGTGGAAGCATTCTATTCTAGGCTTCTTTTATTAATATATTTCACATTTTATTTGATTATGCCTTTATATGTCTTATTCTTTTTGAGACCCAATCCATTTGAAATCTTCAACTGTTGTTCATAATTGTTTTTCTGCAATACACTTTCTACTTCATAACAAAAATGCCACCATCCTTAATGTCATAAATGTATCACTTCCACATACCAGGTAACATAACTTACCTAATGTAGAGATTAAATAGATAAATGACCAAGTAAAATTTTCAAGTTTTGTTATTTTAAAAAATTATTGCCCACTATGTGAGGCAGGCATTATAAGGATCATGCCTATTTTGTTGAGACAGACTAATTTGTTTAAATGCACATATCTAATAATGTCTAAACTTTGATATTCAACCTAGCACTTTTAAAGTGAAGACAACAGAATGGAGAAAGGGAAGGAATCACATAGGATAGATGGAAGGGAGGAAGAGAAGGAAGGGAGGGAGGGAAGGAGGGAGGGATGGAGGGAGGAAGGAAAGAAAGGGGGAAAATGTGCCTTAGTGGTTGAGTGCTGGCTTCACACATGTGAGGGCCCTTTTTCATTTCCTGGTCCCATAACCTCAAATATATATATATATATATATATATATATATATATTTGATATGGATTAAATCTTTCAATTTTACTATTTGAAATCTTAGGCTTAGATTGAGTAAGTTCTTCGTCATGGACATAGAGCCAGTAAATATAATAAATAAAACCCTACTACTGAATCTTGAATTTAAATCCCATGTCCTCCCCACTAATATACAATTATCAATGTTTTTAATAATGATGACTTAAATGATAATATCTTTAATATTATTGAGCTCTATGAATAAGAATAAACATGGTAAAATCTCACTGTTTAAAAGAGTTTATAATAATTAGAAAAAATGACAGTTAAAATTATATATAAATTAAAGAGAAAGGCCCCATGAGGGTTATAAAAAGTAATAAGACAGTAAATATGTTAACTGTTATATCAATGATAGAGACCATAGTACTAAATAATATAAAGAGGATGACTTCATTACAACTGGGAGTGTTCAGCCTGGCATAAGTTGATAACAGACTAAAACTTGTGCTTATAGCTTTGAGAAGATTTTAATAGTTATTTGGGAAGTAATAAAGCAGGAAAACCTGAGAGGTACAGAATAGAAAGAAGCATGTGCCTAGAAATATTTATCTGAAGATTCAGGCATTTACCCACAACATGTGATTTGTAACATGAAATATTTACAAAAATATACTCTATTCGTATCACATGGTCTATTGTTTATTTTCATTTTAATTAATCCAAAATTGCAACACCTGAAAAAGAATAAGTGTTATTTGATATACACTAATGAGCATTTAGGTTTTGGGTTTCAGCTTCTTTTTTATTTTAACATCCATATTTATTTCTTTTGCATAATATTGGCAATCTCTGCAGCTATTACATTTATTTTTATGTATATTTATATTGTTTGCCATAATATATATCTATATGATGCTTTCTGTTGTAGAAGGTTGTAGAATGCTTTTGTCTGTTTGGATCAAAAGATATCTTATGCTAAATGTTTAAGTTCACATACTTTATAGTTAGGACTCACAATTATTGTTGAAAGTTTCCTGTGAACATATTTTTGTAAATCAGTATGCACTGGTCACTATCAGCCCTACCACTTTTTACACCATCAGAGAATCATTTTATAATATGATATTTTAGGATATACAGATTATTGGAAACCTTATTACTGCCTGAACCACCAAGTAAGGTAAAATTTTTGAATGGAAAATAATTTGATTAATTTGATTAAATAGTGAGTTGACCTAAAAATAAAAATCTTTATCACTTTTACCAGAGTTGTCTAGAGGACGTTTAAAACCATTTCTTGATGGAATGAGCTTGTGAGGCTGAAGAATTTTGATTTAGTAGAGGATAAGGGGTGGTTGCATATTTGTGCAAACCTTAGTTTTTCATCCCAGGTTGACATGAATGTGCATTGTGGTATGTGGGGCTTTGTTCTAGGGATCACCTTTATGAAACCAAGGAGAACTTATGACTTGCAGAAAATGAATTCATTATGTTGAAATGTATATCCACTGGAGATCTACCACTAAAAGTGTTGATGAAGCACTGATTAAAAACATATACACATACTATTCAATCTATTTCAGGCTGATTGTGACTATATCCAAAATATATTGGAACATGAAAAAAATCACTCTAACTGAAATTTTACATGTAACACAAAATCAAGAAGAAATATGATGTGATCAATTTAATCCTATTAGTTCACCATTTTTCCCAAAATGCTTTAGGTAACATGAACAATGTTTTTAATGGGTGTACTTCCATATAAAGTAAAGTTATTTGTAAAATTGTTTCCATATTTATGTGGTTTCCCTTGTAATCCATTAGAGACTCCAAGAATGATGCATTTGTAAAAATACAATGTCAATGAAATTATTCTTCTAGGGCTGCTGCAATACACCCCAACTCATTTCTGTTTCTTTGTCTTGATTGACATTACATTCCTTGTAACACTAACTGGAAATAGCCTTTTGATTCTACTGATCCTGGTAGACCCCCACCTTCACACACTTATGTATTTCTCCCTTTGGCAGCTCTCTTTGATTGACATCCTGTTCATACTTATCATTGTCCCCAAGTTGTTGACTATCTTTTGCACAGGACAGGCATCTCTGTTTCTGGGTGTGGGACCTAGATCTTCCTGGGATTGGTCCTGGGTGGAACTGAGTGTATCCTCTTGTGCCTCATGTCTTTTGATGAGTATGTCACCATCTGCAAGCCTCTCCATTATCCTCTTCTCATGAACTGGCTCATCTGCAAGCAGATGGCTATTTCTTCATGGACCATGTGTTTTCAATGCCTTGATACATACTGTATATTCAATGGGATTCCCCTTCTGTGGAAGAAGAGAAATCCACCATTTCTACTGTGAACTTCCAGGGTTCTTGTGTCTCTCCTGGGAGGACACCATGATCTATGAGACTGGAGTGCTGGGCAGCACTACCATTCTGCTTCTTATTCCATTTCCTGTCATCCTGGCCTCCTACACACTCACCTTGGTCACCATCATCCAAATGTCTTCTTCTGAGGGCCAGAAGAAAGCCTTTTCCACATGCTCCTCTCATTTGGTAGTGGTTACCCTCTACTATGGTGCTATCATTTTCATGTACATGAGGCAAATCTATTCCCATACTCCAGGCTAAGATAAACTAGTGTCTGTCTTCTACACTAGTCTTACTCCTATGCACAGCCCCATGATCTATATTCTTCAAAATAAAGATGTATGTGGGCCTTGGGAAAAGTCCTATGGAATATTCATGAACAGCTAAAACATGCATATAAAATTTTAGTGGTTCTTATGTAATATCGGTTTGTTTATACTGTTTTTTAAACTATATGATTCATTTTTTACTATCTGAGGGTAATTTCATATTTTCTATTTGATGTAGTGATACAATCAGACTACTAACATAACCTAAATTAATTCTCAAATAGGTAAATCTGAATAGAAACCATGTTATTTTGAGATTACCTTGTCTTCCTTATTGCATTGAAGATATAATTCAAGATAACAAATTACAAAACTAAAACACCAATCAAGGCTGTAATCTGGAAACTGCATTAAGTCACCAGGCAATGGTGAGAAATTTGAACACTGGACTCTTGTGTGAAGGGAAGGAAAAAAAGGTAGAGAGTTAAGAAGTCCTTTCCTGCTCTTTTAGCCTCACTTTGGCACCAATTCCAGACATATATTTTGCCAGTAAATTCTCATTGTTTTGTACTTCCACATTCTCAGTTTTTATCCTTACTGACTAATAAATAAGCCATTTGCAGTCTGTTAAGCTGTAACAGAATTTCTAAGCTCAAGGTCCCCTTAAAGAAATGAATAATCAATCCAATTGAGGACTCTAGCAAGTGACCACACTTCTATGTGTGGATATTCAGGCCTGACTAAAGGCAATTACAAAGGCTTTACCAGACAAGTCTCTGAGGGTAAATCTGTCCATTCCACACATATAAGATGTTCAACTAAGTTTCTGAACCAAGTTGCAGTCAAGGACTCAACCCCTCAGCCAGTCTTACAACCATATTTGCATTGATGACCTTACACTTTCCACAGGCACCTCCACAGAAACCTCTTATGAAGGAGGTGGGGAAAGCATCAAGCCACTTTTTTCCTATTCTGACGCAGTACTTTCAATCTTAACACTCCATTCAGTCCTGTAGACCTTGTTCAATTTAACTTCAGTGGACTTTTTTTCTAAAGCTCCGTTGGCATTGATATGTACCACCAGCTCTGCACTGGTATGTCTGACTCTCATTCAGGGTGAGTGGCAGTTTTTCAATAAGTTTTTACTTGGATCATACCATCACAGTATGTTAGTAAAGACTTCACTTTCATTTTCAATTTTAATTTAATTGTTGTATTAACAAGCACCTTCAAATCTTACAGCCCAACTCAGCGCACTCAGCTTGGCTCCATTCTTGAAATTGTGTAATTCTCTCAATGAATGAATTTTAATTTTCCTCATTATTGTTGCAATTATTGCTATTTAACTATGTTTTGGAAAAATACCATCAGTTGACATACTGATTGATAACTGTTGCAAAAACCCCGCATTCACCAGAGTTGTGCATTTATAACATAAAGGTCAACAAATGATATGGAAATGCTTTGGTATTTAAAGCAAACAAGAAATAAATATGGAACTTCACATTAATTCTCTGAGCTACCATCTGGTGATGCAAGGTATAAAATATCATTTAACTAGGCTCAAAATTCTTCAGACTGGAGATTAGCCTGCAATTGAAGTGGAAACTCTTACTAGCCATGTCTTTAATCCTGCATCTTTTTATCTGAGATATTCAAGTTCATGACACAAACACTTTTTTTTTTTTTTTGGTTTAGAAGAGGATTTATTTATGTATGTATTTTTTATATATCTACATACATTTTTAGGACACATTGATTACACAAATGTTACACAGAGATTCCAGAAGTACCCATATGCCACCCCCCACCCCTCCCACAACCCCCTACATGCACATCCCTAAGTGTGGCATAAC
>PVKH010029734.1:0-12615 GCA_004027955.1 Chaetophractus vellerosus | reverse complement strand
CAGTGGATATAACTTTTAAAACAATGACAAACCTTTTCAGAAAAGGCTGTGACAATAGAGAAAGGGGTGGAAGGCCTCACCCCAAACTACTGGTTACCTCAAGACCAAGCGTTAGAAGACAGGAAGGAGAGATTACTAACTTTTTCTTTACTTCTGCAATAGTCACTTCAAGTATGCATTTATTTTGTAATTAAAACAAAGTCCAATAAAATATTAAGTCATGAGAAAATTTTAAAATAAAATATATTTTTAAAGTGTCATCAGGTATTATTTTCTACCTAGTAAATGGCAGGTAGTTATACTATATTAAAATCATAAGTGATGCTATAAGGATATATCGGAACACAAAAAGATGTGGAAAGAAACAGTGGTAAGCCTGGTACAAGTCAACACTATTTCTAAGCTGCCAGGTTTTGTGTTTAAAGGCTCTGCCTTTCCCTAAATTTCCTCACGAGGGGAGAATAACCCCTTTTATATGGATCTTAAACACTAAAGTCCATTTCTCCCTGCCTCGTATTTTATATTAATATGACTAGTAAGCAAATCATGTCGTCATTCTTCAAACTTGCGCTTAACCTACTCATCTTCGTAATAACCACAGAACTGTTGTCCGTCTTTTCGTAGCCAGCCCCTCCCCCATTACACTAAAATCACAGTAAAGCAGAGCCAATGGCTAAAGAGCCGCTGAAGCTCCTGGATGAGAAGGGCCGAAAATGCCTGCCAACAGCTCCTCATGTTTGCTCCCCTGCCATTTATATCCAATTTACCACAGACACACTTCCCGGAGTCAAGAGCACAGCCAGGTCCTGGTCTTTAAATATACTCACCGCCCTTCCTGCCCCAAGACAGCAGGTCCCTTGTCTCATGCATACTCTAAGTGCAAAGCTGAAAGCAGTCCGCGGAGGCACCTGTCTTGTGCGCCAGAGCTGCCAGAGCGTAAATCTCTAAGGCAGCTCACTTCACCTGCTTAGACTCCCGTGCAGCTGGAGCGCAGGTACTGACAGTTCACCCTGTACCACGTTCACCACTGCACACACACCTGAGCACAAACACCCTAACGCCTGAAAGAGCAGCCAGGGAAGGAAGCGGCGGAAGCACTTCGATAGTGCAACACGAGATTCGCCAGTCTACTTTCACAAATGTCTACCATTTGCTAGCCCAGGAGGGTGTTCCTTTGGCTTCATTATTTAGTTAGTCTAATAATAGTCAAGCAATCACTTTGTAAACTGTAAAGTGATGTACAAATGTAAGATATGACTCCAGTTTAATATCTTATAAACTCTAACACTGCTAACAAATAAGCTGATAATAGAGAAGAGAGGAGGTCGCTGACTACTAGGGAAAGAAAGAATAACTCCTACCCTAAAGAAATCCTTCCTGCCCCAAATGAAAAAAAATATCAGACATCGGGGGGAAGTAAGGGGCTTTCCTAGATTCTGGTAAACTCATTCCCATGGAAATGTGACCTCGCAGGGCTTATGTACATTCTATATGACCCCTACATTTCCACTGACCTCTAGCAGAGGAGTAATTCAAGGTCTGTTATGTTACGATAGAATGTTTTCAGCTAATTTATTTCTGCATGCATAACAACTCTCTGCCGTGCGGTGCCAATGGAAACAGCCCGTGCAAGGTTTATCATCCTAAGAAAACAATGGAAATTAAATATGAAGGTGGCAATCCTGGGAATGTGCAGTCCCATGGAATTCCAAAGCCGGGAAGGGTCTGCTGTGAGGGGGGACTCCTCTTCCCAGCAGGCCTTAGCTCTGCTTTCGCTCCCATCCCAGGGTCTGCATGCCCGATTTCCACGCCCGGGCTTTAGTCTCCCCACGCTCATCTATACCAGGTCTGCTTACGGACACTTAAGTTTAGAACACTGGGAAGCACTTTTGATGGGGAGCTCCAGGAAGGACCCTTCCCCAGCACCTCGGGGGCTACATCCCACTGTACCTCGGAAGTCCACACCACACACAGACCTCTTCGCAGCCATAACTGTTCATAGTTTTCAGCAAAAGACAAGTTTAGCCAACCTTCTCATTTACCTTCCCTATTTTTAGGGGTCGCTTATATTTTTGAAAGATACCCCTTGGCAGCAAGGTCACATCTGCCAGGGGCAACTTGCCACCTAGTTCAGTCCAGGCAAAAGGTTTTCTCTGACCAGAGAGGAAATTGCATGGAAAGTCTTATAAACCATGGAGAAATACTCACAGTTTGGGTTTGGCAAGCAGAGGTGGTGGCTCCTTCGTGGGTGAAAGCAGGACAGCTGGTGTTGGAGGGGAGGTATTACCACTAGCTTTGCCGTTTAGCAGCCCATTTACTTCATGACTGGGGTGGACGCCATTAGTTTTCCTCTCAGCAGCACTGAATTGCATTTGAAGGGCCGCCATGCTAAGTCCTAACTCAGGGCTCTTCACCTGCTGGATCTCAGACGGTTTATTTGAAGCCAACTCAAGGGAACTTGCCTCCAGCATCGGAGGGGGAGGTGGAAAGTGTTGGAAGTGATCATCGTTGGATTCTCCCACTGAGTCATAGCTACAGTTTTCAGTGTTGGCTAAGGAAGGGGAAAGGAAGGGAAAAAATAATAAGATGCTACTAGTTTAACAAGCTATTTCCACACTATAACGGATCTCCTGAAGATCCCTTGTGACCTGTTAAGTTGTTACAGAAAAGGTGGCTGTGCTGCTCTCATCGGATGGAGAAGCGAAGCCAGCGGGAGGGCTTGAGTCTTCCAAGTTGGTTCTGAGTGTCAGATTCCTCTTCATTTCCTGACACATGTAGGGCAACCAACTACTCGTTCCTTAACAAATTTTAAACAAGAGCTAAAGAAAGAGCTTGGTTAAAAAATGACAACACAAACAATTTCAACTAATATTGCTTTGTCCTCTCGCATTTCAGCTCACATCTGACTGAACATCCTCTCTGTGCTTTACTGACATTGGCTTAAGTTATAGAGGCTTATATGGTGGTCAGGGGCTATTCGTTCTGATTTAAAGCTAAGGAAGGGAAGCTTTGAATCTTAGTGAAACGTCTCATTGAAAACCTTCTCCCATGCCAGATGACTGCCACGACTCTAACTTGGTTTAAAACAGATTTTTACTTGTTATCCTCAGTGGCTGGAAAGCATCTTGAGATCGTGTCTTCTTTGTAGTCTTGACCTGGCCAGAACTCAGCAGAACCCCTGGCGTGTACTTAGAGGTGCTTACTGCTGTAAACCGAAAGCTCAAAAGCATTTAGTGTGGCCTACAGCTGAGCCGCCCCAGAGGAGACAGCAAATTGGAGCTGCCGCACACCAGCTCCTGCCTCACAGGCTTCTGGAGCCCAGGAGTTTGGGCATATTTTTTTAGCTCTGCATCACTGCTCTGGCCATTTGAGAGGACAGTCTTCAAGCCAACTCAAAGCTGAAATGCTGGACTCCTCCCCGCTCTGGTTTCAATCATGGCACTGGGGTTTCCCGTTAACATTTAAAGTTCTCGCTCATACCAACGGTTTCCACATTAAGGAGAACCCTACATTCCTTTCTCAATTAGGAGGGAAAAGCATTTACAATTCCCACTTTAAAGTCCCTAAGTCAGTTTTGGCTGTGCCTCTGCTGCCACCTAGCATCACATCCTCACTCTTCTAAAGGAATCCACGTGGAATAAAAATTGTTTTCTCCAAACCCTTATCATACAACCAACGACACATCTATTGATTCTCTTCTACGTGTATCATGTGCCAGGCTTGGTCTAAAAGATATTTTAAAAGTTGCTTTAAAATGGATAAGAGTGATAAGGCAATTAAAGTAAATGAAAGGAAAGCAAGTTAGTAATAGTAGAAAGTAAACAGTCAACTACAGTTAAAAAAAAAAAAAAGGAAAAAATGTTTTATATTGTCTTTCCTAGCGGTAAGGTAATGAGATCATAAGTGGCTTAATAAATATTTCTGAATATTAGTTTTAATAGAACAATCTATTGATTTTACATATCAGTTATATTCCACAATCAATGAAAACTGACTTCTAAGATGTTTGCAGCTCTGAGCATTATGCTTCCAGAAGTTTCAGCAGTGGACTGAACAATGATTTGTACAGAGCCTCCTGCTGTCACTTGCAGGCACTGCTCGGAGCAGCGAGCAGGGACGGCACCTCTGATTTGGAGGTGGCCCCCCGATGAGATCGAGAGTCTGGGTTAGCAAGAGGATGTTAGGAAACTGCTGCGTCCTTTCCAAGACCAAGCCTGCAGGATTTAAAAGCTAACTGTGTGCCTTCAGTTCCTGCATTCTCACGAACGTTTTCCGCTTTCCATTCCCACTGCACTCCCTCTTCGCCCCCTTCCCTCCAGGCCCTTTGCGACATGATGGCAGCCAACGTTCCGAAGGCTGTTTCCTGTGGCTGTGGCAGCCTCCCGAGCTGGGGCGCAGAGCCCGTCACTCCCCTCCTCACACACCTGAGGTGACGGCCAGCTGGGCCGTGCTCGTTACGCATCCATAGTCATTTCTTGCAGAGCACGTGAAGACCCCTGCGTCTTCAGGGAAGGTCTCAGCGATGACCAGGGTGCAAATCTCCTCTGGAGGGGAAGAGAGCAGAGTAGAATTCATCAGCGAAGCCACAAACTCACTCGGAAGAAAGTAAAACCTCTGCCTTTCCACAACAGGCCATTTAGGTAACGGTTATTACAGAATCTCTTCACAGTCATGTTAGCGGTTCAGCCTGGCGGGAAAAGCTTTGGAGTCAGGCTCATTCTTTGTGATTTTGGACAAGCTTACCACCGGTTTCCTCATTTGTAAAACAGGGGAAATAGCTACCTAATGGACTTTCTGTGAAAACGAAACGAGATGTTTGCAAAGTGCATAATTCTGCACTTGCCCTGTAGAAAAGGCTCAGAGATCCCAGGCTCGTCCTCTCTGGCCCAGTTCAGTGGCTTATCTGGGGAAGCGCTTCCCCCTACAAGGCAGTTGCCTCTTCAACTGAAAACCAATCAGCGGGGAGAACAAAACTGCTGAAATGCTGACAGTGGGAAAAAGGAATATAACCTGTGAATGTCGACCTGCAGATAAGTATTCCAGAAGATTCTTTTACACAGTGTGGCAGTGTTGTGTGGCCTGGCAAGCACAGGGCCTGGAAGCAACCGCCGGGACCTAGGAGTCCCGCCCCATATCAGCTTTGTGACCTTGGCCAGTATCTTATCTGCAAAACGGAGAAAATCACAGTGTCTGCCGTACAGGGTTGGATGGTGATGATGGTAACAGCTAAGTTATACAGCCCTCATCGTGCCCTAGGTACAGTTACAAGCATAACAGGCTCATTGAGGTTTCATCCTCACACCAACTTTACGACGCATGTAAGTTTTATTAGCCCCATTTTATGGTTCAAAACTGAAGCACAATAAGGTTAATGGGCTAACCGTAATCACGTGGCAATAACCGGTAAAATCAGGATTTGAACCGAGTGAGTCTCCAGACTGCACGTTCTTAACAACCACTCAACCATGTGCGGAGCCGGACACTGTGCTTGGGAAGAAGCCAGGTCTGCAGCCCATCAGCTCTCTTTAGGTCGAACAAGGGTCTGCACTTACCAGTAAAATAAAGATGGTTATGTTGGCAAATGTCAGAAAAAACGGCATATTCCGGATTCCCACAGGGAAACTCTATTAGATTTTCATATATCATCTGGACAGAGTAATATCTAGTATTGCAGATTTGTTTGCAAAAATGGCTGCGGTGATTCCCCTCTCTGTAGCCATACCCCTCTGTAATGTCATACTGCAGCTCTGTCCATCCAGTGGAGTCTGTTTCTCCACCCCTGAATGTGGCCTGGGGACTTCTTTTTTTTTAAGGAGGTACTGGGCATTGAACCCAGGACCTCTGGTATGCGGAAAGCAAGGAAGCAGGCGCTCAACCACTGAGCTATGTCTGCTCCCCAATGACAGATGCTTTTTTTGCTTGCTTTTGTGTTTTTTTTTTTAGGGTAAGAGGGATTGAACCCGGGACCTCGTACGTGGGAAGCAGGCTCTCAACCCCTGAGCTACACACACTGCCCCTGGGACTTCTTAAACCTAGAATGCGGCGGAAGCGGCTGCCCGTGCGGAGTCAAGGCCTCAAGGCGCCCTGCCTGCTCTACGCAGTCTTTTGGGCTCTGCTGCATCTGAACAGGGCTGTGCGGGACGAAGAGAGCACAGGGAGCAGAGCTGAGCCATCCCGGCTGGGACCACCTGGGCGCTAACAATAGTCACGGCGGGGGAGTCCCGCTGAAGCCGGCTGAGCCTAGAACGGACCAGAGACCCTCCCAAACGACGCCGAGCCAGGCTGCTGACCCACAGGCCTGTGGACGCAATTCTGGGGAGGTATACTCTGTGGTAAAAACAAACCGATACTTCTGATAAGACAAAATGCTTCTCTTCCCAACTCTTTCTCTCCCACTCTCTGAGGTCAAACTTCCCAGAGTTGTAGATTAATGCATCTTCCCTCAATTTGATCATCAATAATGAAAGTCAGAAAATTTGTTCCAAAGCATTTTTCATATTTTAAACATAGGAAGAAAAAAATAATCTTAAATCTGGGTAAAAGTGCTACCTTGACAAAAAAAGAAAAAAAAACTCACATTTTTATCTGTTAAACAAATCTCTAAATAATTTGATCTTTTAAATACCAAAAATAATAAATGCAAAAGTAAACAAATTAAATAATACAGTATAAAATGAAAAGTAAAAATCTCCCTTTATAGTTCAATCCTTCCATATTCAATATCCCTTGATTATGTCACTCTCTAAAAGTCAACTCAATTAAAGAATTTACTGTACTTAATTCAGAAAAATTAATGTCAACTGTCAATATAGTTAAGCCAGTCACAAGAGAAAATGTCCACTGGGAAATGTTATTTTGCCAAACATTTCTTGGAATATGAAGCAGAAATAAGAAATATAACATAGAATAAGATGTTTAGTTAATTTTAAAATTCCTCTCATTTATTTTTATTTCAGACTTCCACAGGGATTAAATCTAGTTGACTATGCAGTATCTTTTAAAACTGATCAAATATTGGATAGCCTGTCGTTATCCTATAATCACTTGGACCAAATCTTTGCTGCCATCCTACAATGCTTGATAGCTTAGCAACCCTTCCTATGGAATCGATTAAAATCAAAATTAAGCAAACATCATTTCCTGAATCATTTTCCTTTTCCTCTTTATAAATTTAAGTTTTCTCTCCACCTTTTAAATTATTATGTTAACATTTTTCACGAGGTATCACTTTGAATTGAAAACAGAGACAACCATATACATTATAGCTGATACCTGTAGAATATAATTGTGTCACACTGAGCCTATGGAAATAGTCATATAAAGGAGTAGATGATTTCAGGCTAAATATATGTTTTTTTCAGTTGCACATAATATATGAAAAACAAAAAAGTACAGCAACTTTAACAGAGCTCAAGGGCTTTTATTTCAATTACAAGATACTGGGAGTTCTGCATACTTTGTTGAGAGGCAGTGTATTTGTTTCAAGTAAAATGAAATTATTTTCCTGTTTGAAATTATGACATCCCTGAAGGTTTCCTGTGTTGTAAACATCCGTGTAAATTATTGGCTAATTAAAAGCTTGGCCTTAGTTTTCACATAATTATCTGTAACAGTTTTTTTTCTGGCAACAGAACGTGGCCCCTGGGGTCATGCAGTGGCAGGGAGTCTCGTATACGGCAACGCGGCCCTCATCCGACTCATGACGATGGAGACCAACTTCCAGTAACTCATTTCAGGGCTCACGACAGAGAAACACTACGTGTGATGATCAAAACGCATCTTTAAAAGACTCCACGGGCACATCCAAGGTGGACTTAGAGGAACAAGACTGCAGAAGGGTGGGCTGTCCCAGTGGTCTACCCAGCGGAGAGCAACGCCAACAGGGGCGGCATGCGGAGACTATTCTCCTCCACTTACTTCTAAACACGCCAGCGAATCCCGCCTGGAGACAGCAGGCGTCTTAATAAGAGGCTTCCAGATAAATGCTCGAGAGACATGGACACATTTAACGTACACGATTACTGTACGATGGAAAGGTTCACGGAAGAGAAGGAAAACGACAGAACAACAGAGAGCGTGAAGTTATTTTGACTGTACTGCATACAGTTCTTTGCCTTCCAGAGGAAAATACAAAGTGTGGAAATAATTCAAGTTGGAACTTCCCATAAGTTTAATCATTTGGAAAGTGAGATCTATCTGGAAAGGTACAAGGAATTGGGGATTTAAAAATTGGATACAGATGGTTACTGACTGAGTTAAAAGCGTACTTAGCCAGAAGAGGAAAATAAAACTTAGAATATTAGTACTGTAAGGGAATTTAGAGACTGACTAGGCCACGCCCTTCATTTGTTTAGGCGGGGACTGGAGATCTAAAGTAATTCTTTCAAGGTCACGGCTAGTGAATATCAGAGCCCAAAGGAAGAAGCCAGGCCTCCGCTCACATGCTCTATCCATCCAGAGCTCAAGCCTCTTCACTTCTGCATTTCTTCCTAGTCCAGGACACAAAGCATCTGATGCAAAATGAGGTAACAAAAGATTTAAGTAGGAAACAGAAGGGGTTTCCTGATTTTGCAAATGTTATTTACTCTCTTCAATATTCACGGAATTCACTAGAAATTTACCCACACATGGAAATGGGCTTTGTGTCCTTTAAGATGCAAGATACATTGGGATAGGACAGAAGCAGAATTTTAAAATCACGTTATAATGCAGATACACTGATATAATAGGATCGGAACCTCCCACTCTTGGGAGGTTTTGAGAAAACCCCGTCACTGGCAGCCTCTGGGGCATGGGCTTCGGCAGTAGCAGCTCACCTTTGTCCTCTCAGCAGATGCGACGGGCAGCAAGGCGGCTCTCCAGCTTCCGGCAGCACCAGAGCTCCTGCCCCGGCCCTCTACTTACATCCTTGCACTTTTTCCCAGGGCTCGGTACTCCTCGGAAAGGTCTTCTCTCAACCTTGGATTACTTCCTTAGCTGGAAAGAGGGGGCTTCTGGGGACACCCAGAGAAACGCCCATTGCCTGTGAATACTGTAAACCTAGTCAATCTTTTCCTCTAATGATAGCTTCAATTCTGTGTCACAAACCTGCACTTAAGAACGGGAGATCTCATCTCGCTGTGGGGCGGTGCTCCGGACAACTTGGACAGAGTTCCTTCGGAGGCGGTCCATGATCTTGTGGCTTTTCAATTATACTTTCTGGAGAAGACCTGAGGTTTTATACATATTTGCCCCGTCTAATCCAAAGGACTCTTTGTATAACAAAATCTCATCGTCCTTTCCCCGCAACCGCCACCCTTCCACGACTTTGAGGATAAAGTTAAAATCCTTCATGTGGTCCACCAAGTCCAGAGTGATCTGGCCCTGCTTCTCACCAGCTTGCTTTGGTGCCTCTCTGCCTCTTGCACGTTGAGCTTCAGGCCCCCTGCTCTTCTCAGCAGCTCATTCCAGTGCCCACTTCTTCATCGTGGAACGCTTGCCCTCACCTACCCAGCCTTCTATTTCCACCTAGCATTCCTTTCTCAGAGAGTGCTTTCGCCTGGACTTGGTCAGTCCCCACCTCTGTGCTCTCAGACATCCACTTTCCCTGGAGACATTCTGACTCACTGACTACTGTGTGAGAGCAGGCTCCATTCACCTTGTTCACGGTGGAATTATCCACATCTCGGCCACACTAGGCTCTTCAAAATGTTTATGAACAGATGCATGGATGAAATTTAGATTGAGAGAAAAATAGAGCAAACATTTACTTTACAAAAAATGTGTTGGTTTTCTAAGAGATAAACTTTCCCACAAACTTCTTTGCGTTTAGATTGCAGCAACAGCCATTTGGTCCACTCGTTCCGGCTGCCACTACTGCGTTAAATAAGGTGAAGGCGTGCGCACGGCTGACGGCCCCCCGACCGTCTAAAGCCCAGCAACGGGGGCCGGGACAAGCGCTCGGACCGCTTTCAGTAACCCAAAGGCACTGGTCCGTCAGCGGGTTAGGTCTTCAGGGCGCCATTCTAACCCAGCGTCTCAGACGTTGCTCAGCTCTCCTCCTGGAAGCTCTCCTCCAACAGTGACAACGAGATCACATTTTGCTGAGAGAAAGGAGCCTCACAGCACGCATGGGTCTGACATTATACAAGTGAAGAAAGCCACGGTAAGGAAGCGAGACGAGTCAGGTCATACTACTGAATTTTCATCTGGTAGCATCTTATCTGAACAGAGACATTTAAGACATTTGTAAAATAAATTGTGGCGCGGAATGGAAATCAGGAAATGACTATATGTCAAATAAAGGGAGTATGAGGCTTCCTTATCTGTACTAAAAAGCTGTCCACAGTACAAATGTAAAATCTTCGAGTTATGGTAACTCTAGTTACAATCCATTTTAATCCAATTTTCCTAAGCGAAAGATACGATTTGAGGGAATATGTGATAAATTACTAAATCAAAAACCTATTTTTGCAGATGATAAATCCTGTTTTAACAGTTCTCTAAAATTATTTAATTATAGCAATATCTCCCAGGAGTCAACCCTGAATTCTATTTAATTCCTTGGACATACTTAACACTGGATTAAATACTAACAAAAACAACTTTGTGGAAACTCAAAAAATGTTGAGGCAGCAAGGATAAGGTTTCTAGGTCTCTTGGGTAATAAACGGGCATTTTCATAAACGCCTACCTTCACAGTTGTTGTTTTTTTGGTCCAACATAACTAAAAAGAAATCCAGGTTCTAACTTCTAAAGCACATGATTTGGCTAATACAATTAAAACAAAAACAAATAAACAAAAAACCTCTGGATTAAAATCAGTAGGATTAAATTCAGTGTGGGTAAATGCTTTAATTTTTTTTAAAGTTTAAAAAAACTGAAGACTGTATCTTATATAGAGAATGTTTAAAACGTGCAGTTTAAAGAATAATGGGGGCCGGCTGTAGCCCAATTGGTAGGGCGCTGGTTTACCACATGGGAGGCCCGGCGCTCGGTTCCCGGGGCCTCCTCGAGCAGGCAGACCACCTTGAGAAGGCGAGCTGCCGCGGGCAGGGCGAGCTGCCGCGAATAAGGCAGGCCGCCGCGCGGTGAGCTGACCCGGCGGGTCGCCACAGCGGGGGGAGGTAAGCGGACACAGAAGAACGCAAAAACGAACACAGCAGAACAAGCAGAAAGGGGGGGATGTGTAATAAATAAATAAAATAAATAAATAAATCTAAAAAAAAAATTGTCACATTAAAAAAAAAAGAATAATGAAATGGACTCCCGTGTATATCATCATCAAATTTAAGAAATAAATTCTCACCACTTAAAAAGTGCCCCACATACCCTCCCCAATTGAGTTTTCCCTCTGTTCGCTTCGAGGTAATCACTCCTTTCATTTTCTTCACGTGTGCCACGTATGTGTGTATCCTGCAAACATGTATTCTTTGGGTGTGGAAAATGGAGTAACTAAGCACAAGTCTTGCCGAGTAAAGCAGAGGCAACGTTGTCACTGTCGGAAGGAAAGCTCCCGGAACTACCTTGGGGCAGCGGCTGGCTCTTACTTCCCTGCCGGTTCACACGAGCCCCACTGGGGAGCCCGTGGGCAAGGCCGAGAGTGAGGGTGGGACGCTCGGGCCACCACGGCGGGCGTCCGGCAGGCTAAGCGGGCGCACAACTGCACGTCCAGCAGGGAGGCACCGGGTGCGGCCTTCCACATCGTTTCTGAGCTCAGTGTGGCCGACTGCCAGCTCTCCACGGGCACCACAGCAGCCCGGGTGGGTGGCGCGGTGGGGAGGGGCGCGTGGACGCGAGAGCAGGGTGCCTTAGCACCAGCCGCCCGGCGTCAGGTCAGGGGTACAGCGGGGCAGCGAGCCTCCTCGTGATGACAGCCGCAGCCTGTGTCCCGTGGCGCCCCGCGGCAGCCTGGACTGTGCCCCCCCAGGCTCGGCTGCTCTGCCTCTTGCTCGCCTCGCCTGCTTTCTGCACTCCGTCCCTCGCTCCCTGCAGGTCACCCTGTGCTGGCCCGCGTCCTCCGGGCAGGGCTGTGGACATGCGTTTTCTGAGTCCTTGCCAGCCTGAACACACCTTTTATTCTGTCCCCGTATCAAAGCGAGGGTCTGGCTGGGTGTAGAGTTCTAGGTTGGGGTAATTTTACTTTTGAATTTTGAAGACCTTGCTGCACTGTCTCTTTGTGTCCAGTGTGGCTGCTAGGAAGCCTAAGCTCTCTGAGTTTGTGAATTTGTGTTGACTGGCTTCTCTCCCTGGATGCCTGCAGAGTCCTCGCCTCGTCTTGGAGTTTTGACTGAATGCCACGTGCACCGCTGAGAGCTTATTTTCATACCTTGTGCACTCAGTGAGCTGGGGAATTTAAAAAAATTCATTGATACACCCCCTTCTTTGTTTTCTCCTCCGGAACCCCATTTACCCACGTGTCGTCCACCTGGGCGGATTTTCTAACGTCTCTATATTCCTTACCTCTCTTACATCCCTTCTCTTTGCCTCTTAGTTCTACTTTGTGAGATCTTCCCACAATTTTCATTTCTGCTACCAAGTTTTTAATTCCAAAAGCTCTTTTTGTTTTCCAAACGTTTGCTTTTTTTTAAAGTTTTTTTTTTTTTAATTCTTACCTCTTGGATGTACTGATTTTAT
>PVKH010029733.1:0-12608 GCA_004027955.1 Chaetophractus vellerosus | reverse complement strand
AAAAAAAAAGTGAAAAGAAGAAATACAAATGGCAAAGAAACACATGAGAAAATGTCCAACATCACTGGCTATTAATGAAATGCAAATCAAGTCTACAGTGAGATATCATTTCAAACCTACTAGAATGGCCACTATTTAAAAAGACAGCTCCAAGTGCTGGAGAGGATGTGGAGAGATAGGAACACTTATTCACAGTTGGTGGGAATATAGAATGGTACAGCCACTGTGGAAGTCTGGCAGTTGCTAAGGATGTTAGATATAGATCTACTGTTTTACCCGGCAATACCAGTACTGGGTATACACCCAGAAGAACTGAGAGCAGTGACACGAACAGACACCTGCACACCGATGTTCATCACGGTGTTATTCACAATTGTCAAAAGATGGAAACAACCCAACTGTCCATCAACCAATGAATGGATAAACAAACTGTGGTGTATTCACACAGTGGAATATTATGCAGGTGTAAAAAGAAATGAAGTCATAAAGCATGTGACAACATGGATGAACCTGGAGGACATTATGTTGAGTGAGGCAAGCCAGACACAAAAGGTCAAATACTGTATGATTGCCCTACTATGAACAAATATATTGTGTAACATTAGAAAAAAATGTAACATGGGACTGTATAGCATAGTAAAATCCCATGTGAAATATAAATATGGGTAATATTGCATACATAAGACTGTTTTTCTTTGATACTGAGAAAAAGTTTGTTAAATGTTACAAGATGTTAATATCAGATTAAAAAACCCTTTATGCTAAGTGAAAGAAACCAGACACAAAGTACTACATATTTTATGATTCTATTTATATATCTAAATATAAATCGGTTTATAAAGATGGAATTAAATTAGTGGTTATGTAGGGCTGGGGAAGGATAGAGGGATTGAGAGGTGACTGCTAAGGGGTGTGGAGTTTTTCTTTTTGGAGCAATGAAATTGTAAAATTTTTTGTGGTGATGAATGCACAGCACTGTGATTATAATAAAAGCCATTGATTGTACACTCTAACTAGATTGTATGGTATGTGAATATATCTCAATAAAACTGCTTTTAAAGTAAATAAATAAATAGCAGTATTTGCAAAACGCCTCTAGATACAAAACATTACAGTAATTATTTCCTTAGGGCTTTCTCAGGAAGCTTGTGCTTTGAAGTTTTCTTAGCAAGGACAAAGTATATTTTCGGTAAGTCATTTCCTGTCATTCATCTTTCCTTGATGTTCCTAATATGCCCACGGATTTTTTTTTATAAGAAACTCAGATCGTAAGTGGAATTTTTTTTACTTTATTTTTTAGAGCTGCTGTAAGTTTACAGAAAATCATGCACAAAATACAGAGCTGCCCTCTATTCCCCCTGCCCTTCGCACACAGAGTCATCTTGTTATAAGCATATTACATTAGCTAGGTACATTTCTTACAATTGATGAACTCTTATTATAATTATATTATTATCTAAGTGCATAGTTTACATTAGGGTTGACTCTTTGTGTTGTAAATTTTAAAAACAATTTTATTGTGGGGTAACATGCATACAACATACTTTTACAGTTTGGCCATGTTCAAGTCTACAATTCACTGGTGTTCACTGCATTCACAAAGTTATGCTACCACCACCACCATCCATTGCCAAGAATTTCCCCTCACCTCCAAGAGAAACTCTGTAGCAATCAGGCTTTAACTCCCCATTCCCTACCCACAACCCAGCCCCTGGTAGACTGTATTCTAATTTCTGTCTCTATGAATTTGCATATTCTCATTATTTCATAAAAATCAGAACACTCAATATTTGTCCTTTCGTGTCTGACTTATTTCACTCGACGTGATGTCCTCAAGGTTCGTTCATGTTGTCACTGGTATCAGAACTTCACTTTTTAAAAAAAAAAAAGAACTTCACTTTTTTATGGCTGGGTACTCTTCCATTGTATGAATATACCTCGTTTTGTTTATCCATTCAGCCATTTATGGACACTTGGTTTGATTCCATTTTTGGCAATTGTCAAAAAACCTCTGTGGCCATCGGTGTCCGTAATCTGTATGAGTTCCTCCTTTCTGTTTTTAGGGGTGCATGCCTGGAACTGGGATTGCCGTACCATGGGGTAATTCTAATGTTTCACTTTCTGAGCAACTGCCGTACTGTTTTCCACAGGGGCTGCGCCATTTTACATTCCCACAACAATGAATGTCTGTTCTTACTCCTTGGATTTCTTTCCAAGACTTATTTTTTGTTTTTTGTTTTAAAGATAGTCATTCCAGTGGTTGTGAAGTGGTATCTTGTTGTGCTTTTGATTTGCATTTTCCTAATGGCTGATGAGGTTGACTATCTATTCAAGTGCTTACTGGCTATTTGTGTATCTTCTGGGGAAAAGTGACTAGTCATTTCTTTGCTCATTTTCAAATAGGGTTGTTTGTCTTTTTGTTGTTGCATTGTAGAAGTTCTTTGTGTATTCTGGATATTAAGCTCTGATCCAATATATTGTTTGCAACTTTTTTCTTCTATTCTGTAGGTTGTCTTTTCACTTTCTTGATATTGTCCTTTGATGCAATAAAGTTTTTAATTTTGAAGTAAAAAATAAAAGACCTGAAGAGATATTTTTCTAAAAAAGAAATGCAAATGGCAAAGAAACACTTGAAGAAATGTCCAACATCACTGGCTATTAGGGAAATGCAAGTCAAGGCTACAATGAGATATCATTTCACACCTACCAGAATGGCCACTATTAAAAAGAGAGAGAACTACAAGTGTTGCAGAGGATGTGGAGAGACAGGAACACTTCTTCACTGTTGGTGGGAATGCAGAATGGTATAGCCACTGTGGAGGACTGTTTGGCAGTTCCTAGAGAAGTTGCATGTAGATCTACTATGTGACCCGGCAATACCACTACTGGGTAGATACCCAGAAGAACTGAGAGCAGTGACACGAACAGACATCTGCACACCGATGTTCATAGCGGCATTATTCACAATTGCCAAAAGATGGAAACAACCCAGGTGTCCATCAACTGATAAATGGATAAATAAACTGTGGTATATACATACAATGGAATACTATTCTGCTATAAGAAGAAATGAAATTGGAATACATATGACAACATGGATGAACTTGGAAGACATTATGTTGAGTGAAGCAAGCCAGACACAAAAGGACAAATACAGTATGATTGTGCTACTATGAACTAAATATATTGCATAAACTCATGGAGTTAATAACTAGAATATAGGTCACAGAAAATAGAATGAGGTTAGGGAGCAGATGTAGCTCAAGTGGTTGAGCACCCACTTCCCAAGTACGAGGTTCTAGGATCAATGCCTGGCTCCAGTACCTCAAAAAAAAAAAAAAAATGAGGTTAGAGAGTGGAAAGCTAAGGTTTAATCTGTGCAGAATTGGTAAAAAGTTGTTTGTAAATCTTTGGAAATGAATTGAAATGGTGAAAGCACATCACAGTGTTTGTAACTAGCAGTGCTAATATATGGATATGAAAATGGTTGAAAGGGAAAGTCCAAGGTCATGTATATTACTAGAAAGAAAGCTAAAAAATGTGACATGGGACTGTATAGCATAGCAAAACCTCGTGTGAACTATGAGTATGGGTAATAGTGTATATATAAGACTTTTTCTTTGAAACTGAACAAATGTACATTAATGTTACAAAATGTTAATATCAGGCAAAAATACAACCACAGTAAAATATGAACAGTAGTGTATAACAATATATTAATAATCTTCCATTAAGGGTATTAAAAAAAGGAAATATACTAAGTGAAAGAAACCAGACAAAAAGTACTACATATAGTTTGACTCCATCTATAAAAAATATAAATACAAATAAATTAGAATAGCAGCAATGTATGGCAGGGGAAGAATAGAGAGATTGAGGGGTGATTTTTAAGGGGTAGAGTTTTTTGTCTCTTTTTTGTTTATTATTATTATTGGAATGATGAAAATGCTCTAATAATGATTGAAGTTGTGAATGCCCAACTACGTGATTATACCAAATACCACTGACCGTACACGTTGGATGGATTGTATGCTTTATTAATATGTATCAATAAAATTGATTAAAATAACTTAGAGTGCTAATATTCTCACCGTCCTGATTTTGTGATAATCAGGGTAGGCTAAACATTCGCTATATTAGAAACCATGCATGTGTCCCCAGACCTAGTTTTTCTCCCTAGGTCTGGTTTTTGGAATGCTGGTGATAAACCAAGCCTGGTTTATTATATGACCATCCTGTATGGGAAAAGACTATAACTCTGGGTATATTTGGTCAACTTAAGAGATATAGCAGGGGGATGGATATGGCTCGGGTGGTTGGGCGTCAGTTTCCCATATGGAGGGACCTGGGTTCGATCCCCGGGACCTCCCGGTAAAAATAAAAATATATAGAAGGTGCGTGGGCCACCAGGCCCTGTGAGCCACACAGCAAGATGATGACATAGTAGGAGAGTGACAGAAGGGAGAGCCAAGATGAGACGCACCGAAAAACCAGGAACAAAGGTGGCTCAGGTGATAGGGCACCTCTCTCCCACATCGGAGGTTCTGAGGATCGAATCCCAGTGAAGACAGGAGGAGAAGGATAAGAAGAGAGGGCAGGGAATGGACATATAGAGTTGCCCAGTGAATGGACACAGAAACAGCAAAAATGGGGGGGGGAGGTAAAAATGGATAAAAGTAAATAAATAAATCCTTTAAAAAATTTGTAGGGGAGGAAGATATGGACTATAGTTAGTAGTAATACTTTTACGATGCTCTTTCATGATTTAACAAATGTTTCACAACAATGCTGGGTGTTTGTGTGGGAGCCCTGCATGATGTTATGCATGTTTGTTTTGTAAGATCACAGTGTTTACTGAACAGTTATAGTTTATGCATGTTCATGGATGAATGACATACTTTAATAAATTGTTTTTTTTAAAAAAAGAAACTCATTGCTGATGTCTCTGCACTAGCTGATTTGTTTAGTCAACATTATCTAACTTATTAACTTATTTATACTTTGTTGCATTCCAAAAATTATTTGAGGTAACAAAAAAGGGACTTCAATGTTTGAGGAACCACGCTCAGGCCAGAAGAATCAAAATTGAAGTCCTTATAACGGACTTCAAGAAACCAACAGAGCAGTGGAGACCAAAGTCAAAATGAATAATCACAAAACAACAGGAATGGTGCTGATAGAAACATGAAGTGGGACCTATTATACCAACATTCTAAGGGGGATGGTGAAGAAGAAAGAGGGGAGAGTTCTAAAGAGTTGCTTGAGGACAGAACCTGCTAGCCAAGATGAAGGAGATAAAAGAAGAATAATCAAGCTAAGAGGCACTGCAAGAACATAAAAGTATCAGTGAATAAAGTATTTTCAAGAAATTGTGAGTGTTTTGGCATCACTAGCAAGTGGCCAGAGATGAAAACGGATTCTCTCATTATAGCTGATATTCTGTAATTTGATTAGAAAATATCCAGCTGTGGATTTTTTTTTTAAAAAAATCTTTCTTAGCAGTCAGTAGCATTTTTAGTCTAATAATTATCTATTTTTCATTTTCAGGGATATTCTCAATGATTATCTAATTCAATACTGCCTCTCCATCACACTATTTCCTCTCTTCAGAATTCCAATTGGACCTGTGTGGGAACTTGTAGGTCCAATCTTCAAACCCCTAGCTTTTTCTTCCATAGTTTCCATCTTTTTATCTCTTTTGGAGGAACTGCCATATTTCTTCAGTTCAATCTTCCCATTTTATCCTTTTCTTTTGAGCGTGTATAGTAGCTTGGAGCTATGTAGCCCAGAAACACATGTTCTTAATCTTAATTCATTCCTGTAGCTATGAAACCATTGTAAGTAGGACCTTTTGTTAAGATTACTTCTGTCAAGTTGTGGCCCACTTTACTCAGTCTGGCTCTTAATCCTGTTATTGGAGAGCTTTATAAGCAGAATGAAATTCAGACACACAGAGAGAAGGTCACAGGAAGAAGCTAGAGGCCAACAGAACCCAGAGAAGCCAGGAAAGGCCTCCATGTGACAGAAAAGTCAGGCACCAAGGATTACCAGCAGCCTGCCTCAGAAGGCCAGGCTTCTGGGAGAAAGCATTTCCTTGATGATGCCTTGATTTTGGACTTCTCCTAGCATCAAAACCAGGAGCCAATAAATCCCAGTTGTTTAGGCCAACCCATTGCACAATGTTTATTTTAGCAGCCAGGAAACTAAGACGGCATATCTAGATTCTTCTTTGATCCATCTACTGAGTTTTATAATGTTAAACAACTATAATTTCTAATATGTGTAATTAGAGAGTTCTTTTCCAAAACCATCTGTTCTTATTTCATAGTTGCAAGCTCCTATATCAAACCAAAATTTTTTTTAAAAACCTACAAAGTCATTTTCTCTTTGACTTGAGGAGTTATATTTCTTTGGATTTAACTTTGTGTTCTCCTTTTTAAGGGGACTGTTTCTACAGGTGCTTTTATGATTCTTGATTGTAAGCTTCTCAGTCACAAGTGTCCTGGGTCATGAGAGACTCCTGGTTGTGTGGTCTCAGGGATGTCTTCAGGCAGTTTTGCGGCTCTGTCTGGGTAATGGCTCTCAGTCATTACCCATTTGGTAATTTGGACTTGAGGACTTTGCTACTAATGGGTGATAGGATTCAAGGCCTTAGCCAAGGATGAGGGGATCAGTTTTGACCATAAACCCAGGTGACAATTGTCCAGCTCCTGGTCTCTCATAGACATCAGACCCTCCTGTTGGCCTGATTCAGTTTCTATCACTTGAAGGTGGCAGAGATTTGGCCTTATTTGATGCTGTAAGTTTATACCTGCCTTCTTTCAAGGAAACCTCTCCATTCCAGGTATATGAAGAACGCCCTTTCTTATTTTTTAATGCAACTATATTATTTATTATTTATTTTTCTATCACTTCTATATGCTGGAAATGGAAAGGGGAAGATTTCTCTGGTCAATCTGTCATCTGGAAATGGAAATCAACATGGAGTTGGAGATACAAGAAGTGACCGGAAGCTTTTACAGTTGGGATTTAATCCTGAAGGCAATTCAGGAACCATCGAAAAATAAAAGTGCTCTTTAGCCCTTTAGCTCAACATATTATGGATAACCACACAGCATTTGTAATTAACTTGGCATTCTTGTTAGAGCAACAGAATAGCAAGGTATGCTGTAATCTACAGTAATTTAGTTATCTTTATGTAAGTCAGCATGAATTTAAAATTGCTCAAACACCTTTCCTGTTAAGTAGTTAAATTGTTCAATACTAAAATTATTGGAGAACATTTTGTAATCTTTTCTCTAGAGATTTTTAAAATTAGAAATAAATTTTCACCCAAATGGATTAAGTGGCTACATCAGAAGCATAACTGTCCAGGTATTTTCAATCACTGCAAATCAAGGTTCGCTTTTGACAAGCCCAAACTGGTAACAGAAAGCCTACCCACATTACTCAGAAGTCTCTTGTCAAGTTCTGTTTTTGTTAGCATTTGGAATAACACACAAGGCTAACATGCTTTACAGTCTTCAGAGCACACTGGCATTTATCATCTCTTTTTGAGCCTCACAACAACCATGAAGAAGGGAAGTCATTTTATGGAAGGTAAACATGAGCTACTGAGAGGTGAAGTGACAAAGATATGTAGTGAGTTAGTTAAGCTAACACAAATTAACCTCATTTCAGTGCAACCTGAATATTCACATTATTCACAGAATCCATTACAATCTTTTCCAAAAGTGGGATGTTAATTTCCATATTTTGTTATTTTTATTACCAGGCAAGTAATGCTAATGATGATACGGATAAAACTCTATGGTCTATAGATAAAAAATGTAAATACATAAAAGTTTAAAAAATTCTATGGACAAACGTCCTGAATTAGAAAAAATGGTTCAGCCTCCAAATGAAATCAACCAAAAACACACACTATAATGACTGGCTCACAGCAAGCACTCAAGGATGATAGGGCAGACGTAAAAGATGAAGTATTTTCAAAACTCTAAGAAGGGAAAGACCACAGTGGGGTAGTCAAATATAGCCTTGTAGAAGAGAAGGACTCCAAGATAAGGCTCATAGTAAGAGCATTAATTTTATTTAGAAAAAGTCACTGGACACATCTGGATGTTATTTCTTAAAAAGGCGATAATGATGTTTGTTTGCTTACATACAAACTCTTCAGAAGAACATGTGGAAATCAAAGAAACTGTTCATTTTTCAATGTCTGTATTGTTAATCCATGAGTTCCAATGAGGTATGTGCCGCTCAATCACAGCCTGTTACATCAACAGTGAATCTAACATGGATAGCTGCTTAGTAAAATGGAAAAGTCTAAATGAAAACACACTCTGTTAGTGCATTTGTTGAATAGTACTCTGAGCCAGGCACTGCTAGATGCTGTAACTGGTACTTCCAATTATATATATTTTTAAAGTAAAAGTACAACCAATGATGTCTGTTGCAGATGCAATCAGACTTCCTTAGAAGATTTTTCTCATAAAGTAAGGATAAATTTACATCATGCTTCATTCAGGTTCAAGAGCTCAGAAACAATGAAATTGAAAGCCAGGTAACATGTCTACAATTCATGATATAGACTGGGTATTTCTGACCTAATCTTTAATTAAAATGACCAGCTTTTTCAGATTGTTCACCATATGAAATCCTTTGGTTAGGACTGAGAAGCCAACATCTCATACATAGTATTAAAACCCTGGGGACAGAAGAAAACTGCAGCTGTGAATCCAGGGAGTACTCCCTTTACAGGGTGAGATATACTCCAAAATGCATCAAAATATATTTGTCTGGAGCAGTCTCTCTGGAATAGTCCAACCATGAATATAAAAATTAAATAACTGTCTTGAGATAAGAATTATATTAAACCACATTATCTGGGGCAAAAGTATGAACAATGAGGAGCTACAAGAAAATCCACAGTCACTGCCTTTTGTAGCATACATTTCTTTTTGATCATGCTTTCCTTTTTTCCTTACATGCCTTCTGAACTGGACATTTGATTGAAAGTTCATTTTCCATAGTAGCTTGATTTTTTTTTCTTTTTAAGACAGCAATTGTGACTTTTTAAAATCTCTATATGAGACTTGGCATACATAGTAGGTGTTCAATTTCTGTTGAGTGAAGAAAGCATTTTAAAAATCTCCTCCTTTGCTTCTGTTTTATGTTTATTCTTTTCTAATGAAGTCTTTGTGTTACCGAAGTATGTATTATTTATGTCCAAATTTCTATATGTGAAAAGGTTCTTGCATATTGATTTATCTTAAAGCTTTTTTCATTCACATGACTTCAATGCTGGTTTATAAACCATCTAAGAAAACTAGTAGCATAATATCATATGATAATCATACTATAATTTGCACTCAAATCCTGGAAACTAAATTATCAACTTTATTTTTTTTTAAAGATTTATTTTTTATTTATTATATACTCCCCCCCTTTCTGCTTGTTCTTGCTGTGTTAATCTTTTGCATTCTTTTGTGTCTGCTTGTCTCCCCCCGCTGCAGCGACCCGCCGAGTCAGCTCACCGTGCGGCGGCCTGCCTGCTCGCGGCGGCTTCCCTTGCCCGTGGCAGCTTGTCTTCTCAAGGTGGTCTGCAGGCTCGAGGAGGCCCTGGGAACCGAACTCAGGGCCTCCCATGTGGTAAACCAGTGCCCTACCAATTGGGCTACAGCCGGCCCCAATTATCAACTTTAATACACATCTATAAATTAAGAAATTCTAGTCTATGTGCTCTTTTAAAGCTTCTAAATCAAATAATATGTCAAAGTTTTCTTCCCCTTTGTAGCAGTGTGAGATTATTGATGAATATTGAATTTTGAAGTAATATTGGATTATATTTATAAACTGGTCTTTTCCTCTAGGCATATTAAAGTGTATTAGATTCAGGGGTTTTACTTTTACTTAATTAAATTATGATTGGGCCACCTCAGTAAGGTGTTGAGTCCCCACCCCTTGGGGACTCACAGATAAAAGACATGGAAAAAGAAGAGCGTTGGAGTTTTGATGCTGAAGTCTTGAGCTGGAAGCTGGGGAAGTAAGCACACAGAGGAGCTTGGTCATGAGGAAAGAGAGAAGGTCCCAGGAAGAGAAACAAGCTGTTTGCCTAATAGTCTATAGCTGGCCTTGTGGAGCTAAAATAGCAGCTGAGCCCGGAGAGAGGCAAGCCCTAGGAAGAGAGGAACTCAAGAAGCCTGAACCCTCACAGACGTCGGCAGCCATTATGCTCCCACACGTGGCAGTAAACTTTGGTGAGGGAGGTAACTTGTGCTTTATGGCCTGGTAATGGTAAGCTTCTACCCCAAATAAATACCCTTTATAAAAACCAACCAATTTCTTTTATTTTGCATCAGCACCCCATTGGCTGACTAATACACCCTTTATGCCCTCACCTCATTCCTTTAGATCTAGGAAGTTTTTCTAAACCTTAAAATATATTTATCAACATGTTTCTTTCAGTGAGGTTTGATCATTTGGCACTTGGAATAGGCACAAACGTTGTTATTTTTCCTGCCTAGTTTTTTGTTCTCTTGACATCTTTATTAAAATAATATTCATGCATCATAAAATTCACCCATTTTAAGTATTCAAATCAATGGATTTAGTATATTCAGAGAATTGTGCAACCATCCTGATGATCTAAGTCTTGAACATTTTCATAACCCCAAAAGGAAACCCATTTGCAGTTACTCCTCATCCCTACACTTACTCCCACACCCCCACCCCCAGCCATAGGCAACCAATAACCAACCTTCTGACTTTGTAGATTTGGCTACTCTGGAAATTCATACAAATGGAATCATGTAATATGCAGTCATTTGTGACTTGCTCCTTTCACTTAGCATAATGTTATTGCGGTTCATCAATTTTATAGTATGTATTATACTGTGACATGTTTGCTAATGTGTAAAAACACAATATTTGCATATTGACCTTTTATTCTGCAGCCTTTCTAAACGTACTTGTGTTTTGAGCAATCTGAGGAGCATATCAAGAAAAAAACTCTATTCACAATTGCAACGAAAAGAATCAAATACCTAGTAATAAATTTAATTAAGAATGTAAAGGACTTGTTCACAGAAAACTACAAAACATTGCTAAAGAAGTCAAAGAAGAGCTAAATAAATGGAAGGACATTCCTTGTTCATGGATCAGAAGAATAAATTTCATTAAGATGTCAATTCTACCCAAATTGATTTACAGATTCAACACAATCCCAATAAAAATTCCAATGGTCATTTTTGCAGAAATAGAAAAGCCAATTATCAAAGTTATTTGGAAGGGTAAAGAGCCCTGAATAGCCAAAAACATTTTGAAAAAGAACAACAAAGTTGGAGGACTCATACTACCTGACTTTAAAGCATATTACAAAGCTACATTGGTCACAACTACACAGTATTGGCACAAGGATAGACATATTGACTAATGGAATCAAATTGAGAGGCCAAAAATAGACCCTCACATCTATGTCCAACTGATATTTGACAAGGTTGCCAGTTCACTCAACTGGGACAGAATGGTCACCTAAAAAAATGGTGTGGGGGAACCGGATATCCATATCCAAAGGAATGAAGAGGACACCTGTCATTAATCAGGGTTCTCTAGGGAAACAGAACTGACAGGAAATATCTGTAAATAGTATGAGATATTATAAAACTGTCTCATGCAACTGTGGAGATGTGCAAGTTCAAATTCCGTGGGGCAGGCTACAAGCCAGGGGCTCCGATGAAGGTCCTTGAATAGTTCCCCAGGAGATGCTGGCTGTCCAAAATAGAAATGGGAATTCTCTCTCTGAAAGCTGAAATCACATCTCTTTTTAAGGCCTTCAAATGCTTAGATGAGATATCACCCATTGCTGACTACAACCTCTTCAGTTGATTGTAAATGTAAACAGCCATCTATGCAATCAACTCACTGATGATTAAAGTCCATGATATGCCCTTGTATTACAATTATCTCATTGTTTGTTTGACCAAACAACTGGGAACCATTACCTGGCCAAGTTGACATTAACCTAACCATCACAGTCTACTCCTTGTCAACTTGGCAGCCATACTCATCACCTTAAACCATACTTAGTCTTGATATAGAAACAAACCCATATATATATATTTCTTCCTAACAATACTCAACTGTCTGCGTATAACTGGAAACACACTAATTCCCTCCAAAAAAGAGTGCGAGTCCTTGGGTAATTAATATTCACTCTTAAATTTGACATCTTTAAATATCATGACATGAAACCAATACAACTTATGTCATGATAAGGGGAAAGGTTAGAGAAGAAAACAATGATATTTGTTTTTATGCACATATACAAACATACTCATAATAAAACAAGGAAGAAATATTCATGACCATTACAGTCCTCATTTCTATAATTACCCATGTGGTCAAAGTTCGTGTTTATCACTAACTTCTTCTACTACCCATTCAATGTTCCCTTTATCCCTAGCAAGCACCTCAGCTGGCAATGGTTCTTTGCCTGGTGGGGTGACCTAAACTAAACTTTCATTCCTGAAGATTCTGACCCATTGTTAGACCTGTCTGGACTGAGTTTTTGCAATTTTCCATTGACTTTAACCACAGGGCATGGTAGT
>PVKH010029732.1:0-12609 GCA_004027955.1 Chaetophractus vellerosus | reverse complement strand
CCTGGGTCCCCTTGTCTTCTGAATGGAGAGGAGAGTCCATCACAGTTGTGATGGGATTGGGCGAAAGGGCACTTGGTCCGGTGGAGGTGGGGGGATGGGATTTCCTCCCTGAAGAAATGACCAAATGGAGATCAAGCTGTTCTTAATGCTTGCTCAAGCTGTCTTCATGGAGATGAAGCTGTTTTTGATGGTGATCAAACTGCTCTTGATGCTTGGTCAAGCTGTTCTCCATCGAGAACTTGATGGCTTCCGCCTCCTGGGCTGAGTAGTCCCCTCCAGAGCTGCCCCCTGGAGGAGCAGTTGCTTTCCAGACTCCAGCTGTTTCTGAAGTGGGAGGTTTCTACCTTCTTGGCTTTCCCCAGCACCCAGGCTTATCTCCGGCGTGGGGTCCTCTACACCCTCCAGAACCTGAGCAGGTTCCACCTGCCCATCTCCTGCCCCACCCCACAGGACCATTTCCCCAGGCTCCCTGTGGGTGATGCCAGCCTCATGCAGGGGCTTCCTCCCTAGCCTCTCCACTCCCTACCAGTCCACGACACCCCGTGGGCGCCGCATGGCTCCGCTGCAGGTGCTCCCCAGCTTTGGGTCCAGGCTTCTTTCTGCCAGGGTGCAGCCCCCGAGCAGGCTGACCCCAGCCAGAAGGCCGGGCCCCAACTGTCTCCGCTTCCATGGGAGAAGGCAGGGGCCCGGGAACCCCGCATTGCCTCGCCCCCCTGCCAGGGAGCTCTGGTGAGGCCTGGGCAGTAGTGCCAGGGGCTCTGGAGGGCTGCTCTTACCTGAATCGTAACCAGGAAGCTGGCGGCAAGGAGGAGGAAGAGGAAGACTTTCATCTCGGGAGAGTCTCCGTGGCGCTCTCGGTAGGAGACCTTGGAAATGAGTGCTGGGCCTTCTGTACTTCTCTTTCGGTTTGACTGCTTTTGAATTAGGAAGTGAGGGAGGCGGGGGCAGGGGGGAGGGCCTACCGAGAGGTGCTCCTTCCTTTCTACCAACCTGGGGGTTTGTACCCCACCCTGCCCTGCGCTCTCAGGCCCTGGCAGATGGTGGCTTCTGCTTAGGGACCTCGCTGAAACCCAGAGGAGGAGGAGGGATGGGCAAAGCAAGGAGGTAGCAATAGAGTCCTGCGTCTGGGTTCTATCACTTACCGATTCTGAGATCCTGGGCCAGAAATGTACCTTTCTGAGCCTCTAACAAAAAATGCTAATGGAGGATTAAAGGCGACAGCTCATTTAAAAGTGCCAACCCAGAGGAAATGTTATAGAGACGTAGAAAGTCTACTTTTAAAAGTAGAATGGGGCAGGGGATAGGAGCTGAAGGGGGAAAGATTGGGGGTAGATTTGGATTTCAAGGGAAGGTTGGAACTAGAGCCACAGGTTCAGAATGAAGGCTCAGGGAACAGTCTGTGAAAACTGCAGAGCGTTGGATTGGGACCCAGGAAACTCGGCTTCTAGCACAAATCATCGCATGATCTTGAGCAAGCCGTTCTCTCTGGAGTTCAGTTCTTCATTAAAATCAGCAGTTCATCTCTTGAAGTTTCTTCAAGTCTAGCGTTTTGCAATTTTGGTAATGTAAATAGCAGATGGGCCATTTGTGTCAATTTCGGATGGATGGGAGGGGAGCTGGTAGGGGGACAGGTCAGGTGGCTAGACTCCAGTGGAAGGGGATTTGGGGTTTGGGAGGGAAGTCTCATTTAAGGGCTGGGGTGATGATATGAATCATGAAGCTGATTGGCTTGGGCTCCATTCTTTATACATTCTCACTTTATTCTCACCGAATGTTGTGCAGTAAGTTTTATAATTATTCTCATTTTACTTTTGAAGAAACCAAGGCTTAGAGTTAGGTGACTTGCCCAAGGTGGTAAGTGGTGGAGCCAATCTCATTTGAATTTGAATACATGTCCGTGTGAAGCCACAACTGTGCATGTAACCTCCGGGGCTGTCTTAGAATTCACCGATTAAGTCCTGATTCCCTGCCTCTCCCCACTTCCAGAGGACCCAGGGGTAGGCTCTGGAGCCCAGAACCTGTGGTACCTACTTTCCCTTCTTTAATCTACTTTGCACCCCATTTGCAAGCCAGGTAGTAAAGGGAAACTGCTCTATCTAACCACCCACTTCCCTTCTCAGTTTTGGGCCTTGTGTTGCAAGACTGGGAAAAAAACTGAGTGGAGCCCTTCAGGGCCTCTAGCCCCTGGCTGAGACCAGCTCAAAAGAGAACAAGTACTGAGCTCCAGACTGGTGTGAGAAAGCCAGAAGGGGTCTGGAAGCAGAAGCCTTGGTACCCCTGCGGGGGTTAGGCAGGGAAGTGGGAGGCACCTCTATCTACCCATCCTTGACCACTCCATCCGCTCCTTCAACCAGAGATCTCTCCTGATCTCTAACTCAAGTTCTAGCCTGCCTTTGGTGCACCTGCAGGATGCGTGATCCTGGGGGGTTCATGAGAGCTTGGGAAGACAGCAGGACGCCGGAAGGGCACTGGCCCTGGAAACAGGAGGCCCATGTTGAAGTTCAAGGCTACTCTGCTGGAAATTGGCTTTGTCATGTTGATCAGTCTTTTCCCCTGTTATGAAGAGGTGGCTGGGCAGGATAAGGCCAGGGACCAGCTGTGGTATAGTTTCTCTACTCTCAGGATGCAGCTGAGGAAACTCAAGTACTAGATTCTTATTTGTAAAAAATTTCTTGCAAACCCCAGAAGTTTCATTTTCTACATCTTGAAACTCTGCTGTTGTGTGAGGCTGAGCTGGGGGGTGGGGAGTGGGTCATGGACGGTATAGTCCCAGGGGATGGGACTTGGGGCTTGGAATAGAAGGATGCCTGGAGTCTGTCAATACCTGAGAAAGGAAATAGGGATTTCAAACCTTTTCCTATGCTGCCCCTTGAGCAGTTTTATCCTGTCTTGATGATATCTGGATGGACAAAACCCTGGTCACAAAGCTTGATGAGCACTGTATTAGTCAGCCAAAGGGGTGCTGATGCAAAATACCAGAAATCTGTTGGCTTTTATGAAGGGTATTTATTTGGGGTAGAAGCTTACCGTTACCAGGTCATAAAGCATAAGTTACTTCCCTCACCAAAATTGCCACATGTTGGGGCAAGATGGCTGCTGACGTTTGCCAAGAGTTCAGGCTTCTTGGGTTCCTCTCTTGCCAGGGCTATGTTTCTTTCCGGGCTCAGCTGCTGTGCTCGCTCCACAAGGCCAGCTGTAGACTATCAGGCTAACGGCTCTGTCTCTCTCCCCGGGAATTCTGCCGTGTCTAAGGAGCCGTCTCTATTCCTCTGTGTTCTTCTCCTGTGTGTTTACTTCCTGGGTCTCCAGCTCAAAACTCCAGCATCAAAAAACTCCAACTCTGTCCTTTGTCATGTCCTTTATCTGTGAGTCCACGCCCACCAAGAGGCGGGGACTCAATGCCCCACTGACATGGCCCAATCAAAGTCCAAATCATAATTTAATCAGTTGAAAGTGATTCCTCTGACAGACCAGTTTACAAACATAATCCAATAACTATTTTTGGAATTCATAAACAATGCCAAACTGCTTCACCCCCCCCCATCTTACAGATGGAAAAACTGAGGGTCCAAAAAAGGCAGGTTAATGGCAGAGCTGGAGCTAGAACCCTTATCTCCCACCTCCTCTGTCCCATTGTACAGCATCTCCAAACTTGAGTTCTGAGCCTTATCTAGGAAGATGAAAAGTCCCAGTCTATACTCCCCAAAGTTCCTTAGTGTGATATTCAAGGCCCCTGCCTTCCTCCCCAGCACCATGTCCTGGGTTTCACAGCCATCCCTCCCATGCATACCACATCCCAGTCCTTTGCCACACCCGGCTTGCAGCTCTCCAGTTGGCCCAGGCTCTTTGATACCTCATGTGTTTCTTCTGCAAGGAAAGCCCTTCCCCATTTTTTTTTTTACCTAGAAAACTCTTATTCATTCTTAAGACTGAATTCAGAAGTCCCTTCCCTTAGGAGATTTTCCACTTTTCCTAGGAAAGTCCCTCAAAGTGAGGGAGTTATTCCTTAATGTCCCCAAAGCCTCTTCTGTTGACCTTTGCTCTAAAGATTGTGCTGTAAAGAATACGGGCTGGCTCCTCGAGGGCGGGAACCAGGTCTTGTCATCTCTCTGACCCAGGGGTTCTTAACCTTTTTGTTCTATGGACTCCTTTGCCAGTCAGGTGAAAACCACAGACCCCTTACTAAGTCCACACTATACTGTGTATCATTTAATAAATATATCACACCTGCACCAATACGTCCCCACAAGAATAATGCTTTTTTTAAAAAATTTCAATTCAAGCTCACAGACCCCTTGTTAAGAACCCCTGCTCTAATCCATTGCAGCACAAGGCCTGGCACAGAAGTGTCAGAGACTGCTGACTTAATGAGTGAATGTAAAGTGACCACTCCTACCTCCAAGCTCTGCAGGCCTGCCTTTATTCAATCAATAAATGTTTTCATGGGCTATCAGCAGACTAGTAAGTGTTGGAGTTACCAACACAGAGAACTAAGGGACTGAGAGAAGTGAGGCCTTCATTTGGGCTGCTTTTCCTCTAAAAGCATTTGCTGCTTCCAGAAGCAGCAGCTGAGAAGCTGAACAGAGGTAGCTGGCACTAGAGGGAGGAAAATTTTAGTTCAAGATCTGCTAAGGAAGCGGGGGGGGGGGGGGGGTGCAGCCCTCCCCACTAGGTTTTGGGTTGGGACCATGAAAGCTACACCCTAGGAGGAAAAGTGAACAGGAAACAGCCCAGCCCTCAGAGAAATTGAAAACATGACCAGAAACCAAACCAAACCAAACCAAACAAAAACAAAAGAAACAGCAGGTAATAGAAACGATTCTACAAAGTTTCCAAAGAATGGAATTATCAATCAAACTTTAAAGTAACTATGCTTAATATATTCTAAGACATATAAAACAGGATTGAGAATTTTGGCGGAGAACTGGAAATTATGGGAAAGAACCACATGGACATTCCAGAACTAAAAGATACAAAAATAGAAATTAAGAACTCAGTGGAAAGGTTTAACAAGTTGGACACAACTGAAGAGAGAATTAATGAAGAAGAATTAGGAAGGTGGGTCCTAAGAAAATACGTATCATGGCATATTATATTTATTAAGTGCCCACTGTATGCCAGGCACTGGTCTAGGCACTAGGGATACAGCAGTGAACAAAAGGCTATAGTCCTGTCCTTAGAGAGCTGACTTTCAAACAGGGGGAAGCAGATGTTAAACAAATTAAAAATAATGATAATTTGGGGATTCAATAAATGTTTTAAGAAAGGCAATAGGGAAATGTGAGAAAAGAGAAATTGTGTGTGTGTGTGCTGAGGGAGAGAGTATATATATTTTAGGAAAGAGGTTGGGAAAGGCCACTTAAAAGAAATGTTTGTGTTCAGACCTGCAGAATGAGAGGTATCTGGGCATGCAAAACCCGACCACTGTGCCCCTGTCCCAGTTTCACAGTGTACTTTGATGACTGTCCCCAGGGCCCAGCACTGTCCCACAGAGGGCAGGTGCTCAATATGTACTTGTTTAATGATGGGATGAAATGCAGTAGAGGAGGGAGGAGGGAAAGAGGTTGCAGTACATATTACAGTGTGATCTGCCCAGAATCTTTCATCTCCACCAATAGCATCATCAAGCATTCCATGGTAAATATTTATCCATCCATCCAACCATCCATCCTCTCACTCATTTACTCTTCCAGTCAATTTATTGACATATACTATGTGTCAGTTAAGGCAGATGAGTGAAGGTCCCTCACCCTTGAGGAACTCTTAGTCCAAGGACAGAGCCACACTGAAATAATAACAAAACTAAATAAGAAATGCTATCTATAATGGCAGCAGGGCTATTAGAGTATAAAGGAAGGACTAATTAATTTTGTTTGGAGGGAGCGGAGGGTGAACTAAGAGATAGTTTCATGGACAAGAGAACATTTGAGCTTGAAGGATGGAGTAGGATTTTCCCAGGTGGAGCAGGCTGTTCCCACTGGAAGGAGAGGCCTGAGCTTAGGGAAGAACTTGACAATTTCTGGAATAGTTAGAAGGGTGGAGAACAGAACTTAGAATAAGATGGCTCTAAGTGTCATGCTAAGCTGGAGATGAGGAAGGCTTCATCTAAGGTGGTGGTGATGTAGGTAGAGAAGAGAGAGAAGGTGAGAGACATAGCCAGGATTTTATTTTGAGGGACTTCTTGGGCTTGGAGACCTCTCTTTCCTTCATTTTTTACCATTCCCTCCTGAACTTCTAGGATCCGATAAGCTCTTTAACCCTGAGCGGGTCATGACCGAGAAGAATTTTTCAGGAAACAACCTAAAAGCAAAGTGGGATCTGTGGATTCTGTCCACCCTAAGAACAGAAAGAGGCTTCCAGAGCTACCCAAACCCTGGGCTGTGACCACTTCCTCATTCTAACTTGGGGCTACAAGCCCAGAGAGGGTCTTGTTCACGGCTTCCCCCCTCCCAGTCCAGGGCCTTTCCAACATCTCATTTCTGGTTGGGATTAAGAACTCAGGTGGTCTCCATCACAGAAGCCCAGAGGGAATCCCGACAAGCTTGGAATTTGGACAGATTGACCTTCAAGGTCCTCCCCACTCTCGAAACTTACATGAGCCCAGGGTCCTTGGAGGGATTTCCAGAACCCTTCAAGATGGGAGATAGAGAAATATAGGTCAGAAAAATAACTATCAGGTGAGTTTAGGCCCTTGTTTTGCTTTCATAACTTTTCGGAAAACACCTTGTAAAAACAGTAATGTAATGATGTTCTATAATAAGGGTTGTTAACAAGGGGTCTGAGCTTGAACTGAAATTCATAAAAACATTCTTGTGGGGCCATGTTGGTGCAGGTGTGATATATTTATTAAATAATACACAGTATAGTGTGGGCTTAGTAAGGGGTCCGTGGTTTACACCTGACTGGCAAAGGGGTCTGTAGAACAAAGAAGGTTAAAAACCCCAGTTCCATGAGATAGATTCTATTAGTGTTTCTATTTTTGCGGATACAGAAACGGAGACTCAGGTAAGTGAAGTAGCTTGATCAGAAATGAGCTAGCTAGTAAGTGAAAGAGTCTTGCCTCATAGACTTGTTAAATTATGCTGGCCTAAAATACACCCTCGATACATGATGGCTATCATTATTTTTCCAAGTTTCTATGGTGAAAATATATACTTTTGTATTCAGGCTCTGAACTCCCTCCAGAAATTTTATTAAAAAAAAAAAACACAACACAAAACTCTGGTCTGCCAGGTTAGAGGGCTCCAATCTCCCTCCCAGGAACTAAATGCTTGCTGCAGAATCTCAGGCCAGGCATTGGGCCCCGAGTGGGGAGGGATGGGAAGGGTAGATCCTGATGCCTGCAAGAATGCCAACTCACGCTCCCCGGTCCTGCTGAGGTGAGAGGCAGGGGGCAGATCACAGCTTGCTCACAGCCTGTGAGACAGAGTATAAGATTGCCACTCCTCCTGCCCACAGCCTCAACACCAACAAAACAAAACAAAACAAAACAAAACAAAAACAATAAACAACACTTGGCCCTAGTAAGACCTTAAATTTTCTCATCTTCATTTACCTCAAGCCTCAGAGAGCTTTCTGGAAAAAGCCTGGCAGCAAGGGAGTTCTCCCACCTCTAACCTCCAGTCGCATTTTCCACCTGCATCCCTCCCTTGGCACTGGGTTTGTGCCACCTGCATGCTTGGCTTATCTTTGCTCGTCTATTTTACTGAAGTGGAAACTTCTAGAAAGAGCACAGGCTCTGGACACAGATCTGAGTTTAAATCTACTTCTACCACGTCCCACCTGCATGACCTTGGGCAAGTCATTTCATTTTTCTTAGCTGTAAGCATCAAAATATTGGCACCTGACACTTGGAAGGCACTTAGTAACCCATAGCTCCCTTCAGCCTCCAAGTGGTGTGTCAAGAATGCCCCAAGGAGCCGGCTCTCCCCTGAATGCAATAGGTTAGAAAACGAAATTGAAAATAAACCAATAAAAAGTGCAATCTGAGATGTGGTGATTACTTGAAACTGGAAGTCACAGAATGTTAGACCATCACAACTGGAAGGGCTTTGAGGGATAATAATGATTATTAACAGTAGAAAATGTTTTGGAAAACTTGCTCTGTAGAGGTGTTGTGGTAGGTACTTTATATGCATTATCTCGTTTAATCCTCCCGGCAACCCTCTGAGGTGGGTATTATCCCCATTTTACAGATGAAGAAACCAAGGTGAAGAACTTGCCCACAGAAACGCAGTCAGGTGTCCTGATGCCAACGTCTGTGCTCTTAAAACTAAACTGCCTCTAGGTGCTCTGAGGACTCGAGTCTAGTTCAATACGTCACTCAGTGTTACAGATGAGGCTCAGGAAGGGCAAGTGTCTTACCTAAAGTCACACAAGCTGTCTTACCCAAACTCGTACACAAAGGAACTAGAACTTGAGTCTCCCCTCAAATATAGGCGTCGTTTGGTCAAGGAGTTAGCAGAGAAACTCAGAGTTAACAGACATTTTATTAAGTACCATTGTCATTTCGAATCATCCTCAAAATTGCCCCCCGCAGTACTGTACTGATCCGATGGGGAACAGAGGCTCAGAGGGACAAGATCAAGTTAGCAAAACAGTGGCACAGTCAGGATTACACATTCAGATCAAGAGGCTTCCAGCAGCTTCATATGGGTCATCCCAGGCTCTGCTCTTTCTGCGCCTCGGGAGGAGTAAAAACTAAGCCCCTGTTGCTCCACACCCTGAGGCCGCTCGGAGCGGTGGATTCTGGGATTTGCAGTATTCTGGGAAGAGTTGAGACTCTGTCGGCCAATGAGAGGGGCAGGGATCCTGGTCGCCTGGGAAACCGCGTGACAACAAGATGGCGGCGCTGCGGGACGGCTCGGTGGCCCTGCGTGGTGAGTCCCGGTCCAAGGCCTTTCTGCCTCCGGAGTCCCCCACGCAGGCTGGGGCTCTTACCACGGGAGCCCCGCGAGCTCCGCGGGCCCGGCTCCCCAAGAAGGCCTCGCCGCGGCCTGGAAGGGGATCCGGGACCGCGCCGACCACGACTACGCGTGGAAGTGGGAGGAGGCGACGCGGCTCTCGAGGCGGAGTTAGGTGATGATAGGCGGCGTGCCGAGAGCGCGTGTAGCTGCAGCTGAGGATGTAGGGAGTGACCGAGTCCTGTCGCCCTGTCGCCCCCGGAGGGTGCCCGGTGCTGAAGGGGCGAGAGGGTCCGCCAAGGGTGAGGAGTAGGTCGAGTAGGTGTGACGAAGGATGTCAGTCAAGCACAGTCCTGAGTTCGGGCCCCAAAAATGTAGAGGCATAGGACACAGACCGGGGCTCTGGGGAGGAGCCAGTCCTGCCTTTTAAGAATCCCTGGCTGTAGGCCTTATAAACCGGAAGCCCTGAAAGTGAAGAGGGTGACAGATGTGGCTCTTTCCTCAGGGTCCCCCAATCTGAGGGATGAGGAGGGGACACAAGCTGATGGGGAAACAGAGCCTTTGCCCTTAGGGGACTCCTATAATCCCTGGGAAGATTAATCCGGAGGCAGTGTGTGAGATTGGCCTGGAGTGAGACTGAAAGCAGGGAAGTTAGTTGGGCTGTTGTGTCAGTCCCACAGAAGGGCAATGTGAGCCCAAAGCAGCTGTACCATTTTACATTCCCACTAGTGGTATATGAAGGTTCCAGTTTCCCCACATCTTCATCAACACTTGTTATTTTCTGTCCTTTTTATTAGTTCTCTTTGAGAGTGGCCCCTGAAATGACAATTTGGAGAAGAGAAGGATGAGCGGATCTGTTGGGAGTCCAGACAGCCACTCAAGTTGCAATGCCCAGTGCCCATGATTCTTTTTTTTTTTTTGAAGATTTATTTTTTATTTATTACATATCCCCCCACCCCCTTTCTGCTTGCTCTTGCTGTGTGTCCATTCCTGTGTTCCTCTCTGTCCGTTTTGTCCCCCCCCCTTGCGGCAACGCGCCAAGACCGGTGACCGCGCAGGTGGCTTTGCCCCACTTGTGGGCGGCTTCTGCTTCCATTCACGGCGGGCTCCGCTTCAGTTCGCGGGTGGCTGGCTGCGCTCTGTTCGCGGGCAACCTGCCCTGCCCGTGGCGGCTTTGCCCTGTCCATGGCAGCTTGCCCATGACTCTTTAAAGACCTACAGAAATGTTTGAAACCTGAAAAATAGAGACTCTGCAAAGCACAAAAGAGAAAACAAAAATCAAAATTAATAAATATTTAATTATAATCCTACAAAATGTAACTTCATTTCTATTGAACTGCAACCCAACCCAGATAGTCATATACAAAACATAGAAAAGTTTAAACTACAAAATGAAATGAAAAATGAATTTATAAGAAAATTTAAATTTCCTTATAAATTATAAAAATATATAAATTATAAAATTCCCTTGCTTTTTTTTAACTATTAAAATTATATTTATGGGGAAGTGGATGTGGCTCAATCAGTTGGGTGCCCACCTACCACATGGGAGGTCCCAGGTTAGGGTCCCAGTGCCTGCTTAAAAAAACGCACAGACTCTGCCTCTTGCAGCAGCAAGTTTGACACCACCTCCCCCCTCAACGAGCTGATGCCACAAGCCAGCAGGTGCTGCAGCCTGTGGGAGCGGATGTGGCTCAGGCTGTTGGGCACTCCCCTCTCATGTGGGAGGTCCCGGGTTCAGTTCCTGGATCCTCCTGGAGAAGGTGAGCAAACAATGAGCAGACAGAGAACTATCTTGGGGGGAGGGGGGTGTAAATAAATAAATAAATCTTTTTAAAAAATTATATTTATGTGTAATATGGGTACATTTAAAAATGTTTGATATACTATAGGTTAGGGCTTCCCCAGAGTAGGGAGGGTGTTTTTTTTTTAAGATACTAGATTAGGGTCTTTAACACAGGAAAATATGTCTGGGTATGTGTGTGTTTTGGGGGATGGAACACTAACACCAAGGACTTGGTGTTGGTGAATCACACATTCCAAGGAAGAGTCCTTCCTCATTCCTCACACGTTTATCCATTTACCCCTTTATCCAACAAATATTTTCTGGTGCCTTCTCTGGGCCAGGCCCTGTACTTGGTCGGAGAATTCAAGGGCAAGTAAGTACTGTCCTTGCCCTCACGAAGTCTGGCAGTGGCAGTGCAGGTTGAGCAGGGGTCTGAAAGGGGTGGACAGAGGGCCTATGGGGGTCCAGGGTAGAGTGGACTCCAAACTTGAGAATCAGGGCAGGCTTCCTACAGGTGGTGCTGTATAGGTTGAAAGCTGAAGCAAGAGGAACGACTGCTGATACACATGACAACTTGCATGGATCTTGGGGACATGATGCTGAGTGAAAAAGCCAATTTCAAAAGTTCAGGGAACCAGCTGTAGCTCAGTTGGTAGGGCTCCGGTTTACCACATGGGAGGCCCCGGGTTTGGGTCCCGGGGTCTCCTCAAGCGGGCAGACCACCTTGAGAAGGCAAGCCGCTGTGGGCAGGGCAGAGCCGCCACGGACAGGGCAAGCCCCCGCGAGCAGAGCAAAGCTGCTATGAGCAGGCAGGCCGCCGCGCGGTGAGCTGACTTGGTGGGACGCCGCAGTGGGGGGAGACAAGCACACACAGAAGAACACAAAAATGAACACAGCAAGAACAAGCAGAAAGGGCGGGGATATATAATATAAATAAATAAATAAATAAATAAATTTAAAAATAAAAAAAAGTTCACATACCCTCCTTGATTTCCAAACTTACTACGAAGATACAGTAATTGAGTCTGTATGATACTGGCATAAGAATTGATGGATAGATCAGTAGAATAGAACTGAGAGTCTGGAAAGTAACCCTTAGATTTGTGCTCAATTGATTTCGACAAGAGTGCCAAGACAATTCAGTGGGCGAAAGAACAGTCTTTTCAAAAAGTGGTGCTGGGACAACTGAATAGCCCCTTGAAAAGAACAAAGTTGGAGTCCTTCCTCATACCATACCCCAAAATTAACTCAAAATATATCATAGATCTATGTAAAAGCTAAAACTGTAAAACCCTTAGAAGAAAATATAAGAGTATATCTTCATGACCTTGGACTAGGCAAACCTTCTTAGGTATGACACTAGAAGCACGAGTGAAAAGAGGAAAGAAACAGACAAATTAGACATCATCAAAATGAAGAGCTCTTGTGTCCCTGTTTGGGCACAAAAAGAAAAAAGAAAAAAACTCTTGGGCTTCAAAGGACATTATGAAGAAAGTGAAAAGACAATCCACAGATTGTGAGACAATTTTTGCAAAGCATAATTCTCATAAGTGACTTATATCTAAATATATAAAGAACTCTTACAACTCAGTAATAAAAAAACCAATAACCCGATTTAAAAATGGGCCAAGGATCTGAGCAGACTCTTCTCCAAAGACATTCAAATGACCATTAAACACATGAGAAGATGCTGAACATCATTAGCCATCGGGAAATGCAAATCAAAACCATAAGATACCACTGTAGGTATGGAATTTCATGCATTAGGAGGAGGTTGTCCACAAGACCCTGGGTGAAGTTCCAGACTGTTGTTTGGATGAACTGTGTTATAGCTTGGAAAACATATGGTCCTGCTGATATTAAAAGAAGGAGAGTTATTAGTGGGGTGAGGATGGAAATTAACCATGAGATCCAGGGTGG
>PVKH010029731.1:0-12610 GCA_004027955.1 Chaetophractus vellerosus | reverse complement strand
TTCAAGTCCCTGCTTTTAATTCTTTGGGGTCTATACCTAGAAGTAGGATTGCCGGGTCATACGGTAATTCTACACTTAACTTTCTGAGGAACCACCAAAGGTTTCAAGGGCAGCGGCACCATTTTATATTCTCATCAACAAGGAACGAGTGTTCCTCTTTCTCCACATGCCCTCCAACACTTATTTTCTGTTTTTTTTTAGTAGCCATTCTAGATTGTGTGAAATGGTAACTCACTGTGGTTTTGATTTGCATTTCACTAATGACTAATGATGTTGAACACCTTCCCATGAGTTTTTTGGCCATTTGTATTTCTTCTTTGGAGTAACGTCTACCCAAGTCTTTTGCTCATTTGTTAATTGGGTTGTCTGTCTGTTGTTGAGCTGTAGGAGTTCTTTATATATTCTGGATATTAAACCCTTTCAGAACTCATTCCTGTCCTTGGCATTCGACTCTTTGGGGATCCCTTTTGCTGGGACTCCCATTATGCACATATTGGTACACTCGATGGTGTCTCTTAGACTCTGTTCACTTGTTTTCATTCTTTTTTCCTTCTGCCCCTCAGCCTGAATCATTTCCATTGTTTTGTCTTCAAGTTCACTTATTCTTTCTTTTTCTAGCACCAATCTACTGTTGAAACCCTCTAGGGAATTTTTCATGGCAGTTACTGCAGTCTTCAACTCCAGTATCTCTATTTAGCTCCTTTACAAATTTCTCTTTATTAGGATTCTTATATTGTTCATTCATTGTTTTCCTGATATCTTTTAGTTCTTTCTCCATGTTTTCCTTTATCTCCCTGAGCAAACTGAGATTTTTTTTTAAGTCATTTTTTAAAGTCCAGTAGATCCAAAGTCTGGTATTCTTCATTGACAGTTTCTGAATTTTTACCTTTTTCCTTTAGACGAGCCATCATTCCCTGTTCCTTTGTTCATCTGTAATCTTTTGTTGCACACTGTATATTGTAATAATTTAATGTGTTAACTCTGAGACTTAGTCCCTGGCCTGTCTGTCCCTTAAGTCTGTATCTAGCCAATCATATATGACTGAGATTTCCGTGAGTGACATGAGCTAACAAAAACAAACAAAAATCAAAACAAACCTTTCACAGTCTTTGCAAACTGGTTCTGTGTTGACTGATACTCTGTTTCAGAATTTAGCCTCCTATCAAGAAGATCAGCCCAAAATGAAAGTGAAGGTCAGGGTCCTCTCTGTCTTTTCCGAGTCTGCATCTTGTCCTGAGCCTGTACTTGCTCATGGCCTTAGGAATTCAAATGCCCCTTCTACTCTATGAAATAGACATACCTCCTCCAGGGTCTCTATTGTACTTCTTAAAGCTGTCATCCTTTGCCCCAGGCTGCTTTTACTTAAATCTTTCTTACACTGCTGTAAACTATCCACAATTTGCTTCTTTCTGGAGGGCAAACCACAGACAAGTTTCCTGGTTCAATCTTTCTGACTGCCACCGAATAGATTGGCAGCAACAACATAAACCCCAGTGTGCACACGGGGGTTACTCTGCTCCATCCAGAGCAGGGCCAGGGACCCACAGTGGGAGTGCAGGTTGGCTCTACCTCACACAGGGGAGAGGCCAGTAAAGTGCCCCAAATTTCTCCTACCATTTTTTTCTTTTTTCATTTTAAAAACAATTTATTGAAATATATAATTCATACATGAACATGTACAAACAATAAGTGTACAGTTAAAGCTGTGAACAGTCATGCATAACATCATACAGGGCTCCCATACATCACCCCACCACAAATACCTCGCATTGTTATGAAACATTTATAACAAGTTATGAACCTCCTACCATTTTTAAAGCTACGTTTTCTTGATTCAGTACTGGCCCAGTTACTGCAAGCCTTTAACTGTTTTCCAGGGTTTTGAAGAAGGTGACTATGCCAGTTTTTGCTAGTTGTTCTTAGATTCTGTGGGGCAACAGCAACTTGAAGCATCTGATATCACCATCTTGGTCAAATGGCCCTGAGCTATAGGCTTTTAATCTACAATTAACACCTCCATCTAGCTGTCCTAAAACTTTGGGGAGAGCTGGTCTCCTTGTCTGCACCAAGTGGAAAAGGAAGCAGTCAGTCATAGAGGAAGGTGATACAAGTGCTAATAGGGCAAGTCACTTCACAAAAGCCACCAAGAGAATATGCCACATTGCTTCCGGGTCCTGGGTTTCCTTCCATGATGTGATGTCATCAAGTAAAACAGAGGAAGAAACACAGCTCCAGTCCACAAAAGTTGAGTTCATTCATACTGACCACAGCCATGTTAACTGGAGAGACAGCAGGTCGATGGTACTCAAGAAGCTGTCAAGCTTGGAGGTTCAGTAGAGTAAGTACTGGAACAATACAATTCCTTCTTGACAACTCAGCCTGCTCCCATGTAAGCTCACTCTTTGCCCAGCAAACCTCCTAAAATCCCCCTCAGACCCTCTCAAATGGTGCGAGAGAGACCACATGCTGCTTGGCCACGTAGCTGTGATGGGATTTGCATGTGCTTTCCTTCCTATAGTGAAACAAAGAAGGGGCCTGTAATGGTTTGGCAGTTTGATGTAATTATGAATTCCAAAAATATAAATTGAATCATGCTTGTAAACTGATCTGTTAATCTGGGCTGATTAGGTTAGGGTTAGGGCGTTAACTGGGCCACATCAGTGGGGCGTTGAGCTCCGCCCCTCAGTGGGAGTGGTCTCAAGTATAAAAGGCAAGGCAAAAGGCAGAGGGAGCAGATTTGAGATGCAGATTTTTGAGAAGCAGTTCTGATGTTGGAGGGGATGCCCCAGGAGAAGAGAAATGAGCCCGTTCGCCTGATAGTCTACAGCTGACCTTGTGGAGGAAGCGCTAAGCCCGGAGAGAAACGCAGCCCTGGGAGGAGAGGAACCCAAAGGCCTGAGCCCTTCCAGACGTCGGCAGCTGCCTTGCTCCGACACGTGGACTTTAGTGAGAGAAGAAACTTACTCTTTGTGGCCTGGTAACTGTAAGCTTCTACCCCAAATAAATACCCTTTATAAAGACCAACCTATCATTGGTAATTTGCAAAGGCACCCCTTAGGCTAACTAATACAGGGCCCCATAACTGAAACACCCACAAATAACTCCTGTATAGCTCAGGCTCAGCTGGACTCCCCATCTTGATCAAACTCCAGCTGTGTCCTTGGCTCACCCCAATCTTGTGATCATGCAAATGCAAACTCGCCACAGCCTCTTCCCTACCGCCTCTGTTTTCCAATGTTTTGTGCTTTGGTACGTGTTGTCCTAAACTCACTCATTTTATTTCTATAAACTAAAGATAAAACATAAAATATATCTCACCTTGCGACTTTTCATTAAACATAAGATTACAACTTAATCTACTATTTTCCTTCTAGGATGCAACCGCGCTCTCTTCTAAACAATACTTTCCAACACTCAGTAAGTAATGCCAGCAAGCCATAAGTAAAAAAAATTCAGGACTTTACAATGCAACAGGAGAGTGAGGCTGCTCTGTAGAAGAGCAGTCAGAAACAAGTCCACAGAAATTCCCAGCAAGCAAGTTTACCTTGTCCTGTACCAGCAGCCTACATCCAACAGCTCCCGTATGTGGTAGAGCACGGTCAGCTTTATAAAAAGCCTCCAGGGCAAAACTATGGAACCAGCCGCCTAAATTGGTTAGATTATAGACAGAACTGCAGCCTCAGGTGCCGTCTAAATGAGAGTTTAAACACCTACACAGTGTGCACACCGGCAACGTATTTTAATTGCATCCACAGAGAGCACTAACTATAGCACTGTAATTTTCAGCAAGAAAGACCTAGAGCAGGGGTTCTTAACTTTGTTCCGAGGACCCCTTTGCCAGTCGGGTGAAAACCATGGACCCTTTACCAAGTCCACACGCTACTGTGTATTATTTAATAAATATATCACACTCGCACCAACACGTCCCCACAAGAACAATGTTTCTTTAAATGTCAATTCAAGCTCACAGACCCCTTGTTAAGAACCCCTGACCTACAGCATTTTCATAGGTCATCCTACTCGTCTACATCTACGGCTTCCTTCTTCTCCCACTTTCTAATGAACCACTTTCCTTGTTTTCCCTCCACCGGCACCCACCCTCCCTCCCTCCCTCACCACCACACCCCCCCACTTCATTTGCACACACACCATTCTCAACAGAGCGCCTGCTTCACAGCACCACTAGCCCATCCTCTTCCAACTGCCCAGGCACATTTCCTGCACTGAGGGCAGAAGCCCCTACCTAACAGGAAGGCGCCACAACAACTGAATGAGACAGGAGCTGAGCAAGGGAACGGAAAGAAACGATGACACTAGAAAGAGATCTGCTAGGGAATGGACAAGGAAGAAGGCACCCAAGGTGACATAAGCCATTTCACCTCACATGGCTGGAAGCGCTCCCTGGCTTGGTAGGGGAAAAAGCCAGCAGTGGGGTATGGAACATGTGTAGTCCTTTAACCAACTTCAAAATGAACGTTTTTCTTCAGGTGTGTTCCTATGTCCTTTACTTATTAGGGCAAGAACTGTATCCAAAGATTTTCTTTTTTAACAATGACACTCATTGCTATAAAGAATAGTTTTAGCCATAACATGCGGGGAACCTTTCTTTTGTCCACTTTTCAAACTTAATCACATTACAATAATGTGAAATCTCCCCTTTGTATATCTTGAAACGTAAAATTAGAGAGATTACACAGCTTTTCTAATGGACTAGCACTCAGCATCATCTATGAATATGGGATTATATAATGCTTCAAAAAAGTACTGTAAAAGAGGTATCAGACCAGTAATTTTCACACAACTCTCTTTTAGAGAGTTTAGAAATTAAGGGATCTTTTCAAATTTTCAAGAAGAACTTCTAGACTAATAAAATAAGCAGTAAACTTGGTACTAAAAAAAGTGAAGGATAACAGAACTATAGGATGATAGCATGAAAAAAGTATATGCTTGGGTATATTCCTCACCTGCCATGCCCAGGATAAGCCATCGTGGTGGGCTGGGCCCCAGGAAAGCTGTACTGGCCACATCTGACACTACCCCCTCCACATCTACCTCATCCCCACTTGGTACATCTGAGATCCCTGCCAGTAGGCATGTGTGTGTGGAAGGTTACAACTTGTTCAGAAGCACATCTGGCATGACTCCCCACCCATCCAGCTCATTCCCAGGTGACCACTCAACCCACTAAATTCCCCCAGATTAAGGTCTAGAGCTATCTGGGCTGGAAGTCCAGGAGCACAAAGCCCTCTGATTGTCAGGAATGAGGAGCAAGGTGGAACCCAAGGGGACCAAGTAATGAAAAACGGAGTGGGTATGGCTCAGGAGGAGATGTACCAAAAGCACAGGACACTGGCAGGGCTTGTGTGGCACATTCTCCCACGCAGTGGTGGGTTAAGGTTCCCACAGTACCGCTGGAGACCAAACCTGAAATTACAATGAGAGAAGCATTTTGCTCCAAAGAAAGGAATTATCATCATCAAATTCAACAGTTGCCAAGTACCTGAAGGGGGAAGAGAAGCAGTGTAAAGATACAGTGCCACTAGAAGGCCTTTAGGAGAGGTCTCCAAAATGGTGTCACAAGCTTTGCCAAGAGGGAAAGTGCTGCCACCAGGGAGGTTTCAGAGGCAGAACACCTACTGCAGGGGCTAATCCTGTTAGGCGCTAGCAGCCAATTTTGTTAGGTCTCCAGCCAGCTACAGCTTATGTGAAGTCTGGCCCTGGCAACAAGGTCAGTAATTTTTTTTTCCTTTTAATTTACTGGAGTAACCAATTAAAAAAGAACTGAGCAATTCTGTAATTCAAAGAATTAGGATTATTATAATTTTAAGGTATCTTTCTAGTGAATAGTGAAGATTTTAGTCAACAGTCAGATAAGCCAGCTCATATTTAGGAAAAGAAGTAGAAGTCCAATGTAAACTAGCTACAGTTTTAGGTTATAACCTTAGTTTTTCCTCAAATCAAAAAAAGACTCTCAAGGAAAATATAACTTTACCTTCTTCTATTATGCAGTTAATTATAACAAGAACTGGCTGGCCAGTGTGCTAGGTTGGCCACCCTCTTCAGTGACGGAAGAAAACTGACTGCCTTCCAAATAATAGCAGCTGGTTTGCTTCTTATCTGATTATTCAAGTGGGTCAGAAATTACCTACTGTCACTTAATTTTGAAAGCTAAATAATTCTTTATCAACACTATTTTGGATAAAACATCACCTTTCTTGACCATATGCTCTAGTTTACCTTTAATCCATAATCAATCCATAGTAAGGGGTTGCCACTTTTGTACAAGATCATAATGCTCCATTCTGTACTTTACCAGGAAACTGAAATTAATTATCAATTGATGGAGGGTGCAAGATGTGTAAAAATAACTTTTGAGGAAAAAATTGTTCTCATCACCAAAAGTAAAAGTTGAGATAGAATATTTATATCTTAATATAGTTAAGGCAAACATGCAATTTTAATAAACTTGGCTACTTCATTACTGCATCTTCTAATAGCAATTCTAAAACTGTTTCTTAATTACACTTAAATCAGAATGTTGTATGTGAATTAAAATGCCAGAAAATATGTAAAAATGCCAACAGAATCTAGATGTTTGAAGAAAAATATTTAAGTCTGAATTATGAAGATCAGCGTTCTTAAACCACGTTCTACCGAACACTGGTGCTACAAGGTGCTCAGTGAAAAAAGGACTTGCTGGTCAAATACATTTGGGAAACAATGCTGAGGTAGACAATTCAATATTCACTGCCCCTTGTGTGACGCCTCTGCCTGCAGAAGTTATCCATCCTGCCCCTGAACTCAGAAGAGACCGGACGAGCTGCTCTGGCCAATGAAACCTGAACAGGAATGACACGAGTCCCTCCCTGGCAGAGGCTTTAAGAATCAGCCTGGGGTTCTCCGCCCCTCTTTCGCTCGGCCAGGAGACCAGCATCATCTTAGAGGGAGGCTGCCCAGCCTCGGCCCCGAGTGGAGACAACGCGGAAAGAGGGCAAATCAATAAACCTTAGTTGTTGAAGCTCCTGAGTTTCATAATGAACATTAGCATTTTGCAGACTCTACAAAGTCCTAAAATAAAGAATCGGATTAACTGTATTTCGACCAGCACTGCTAACATTCATCTGATCGCAGAATCCTTGTCTCACATAAAATCCTCAGAGATGTTCTGAGAGAAAAATGTCAGGAATTGCTGCTAAAGATATTTGCTTCCAATTTCCTTTCCACTGTGCACAACGTTTAGTAGAACCAGGGTCAACCAGGAGTCATCTGTCATCTTGACATTTCCGCAGTTAATTCCTAGAATAACTAGGAATTACCCTAGCCCTAACCCTAACCCTTAAAATAATTTAGCTTTCTGTTTACTGTTCTCCATATCTTTCAACTGTTGAAGACATATAAAGTACTGAAAGTTTCCAAATGAACACTGAGGCAGGTTTACCTTTGTAGGTATACCATTTCCAATTGTTAAGCAATTGTAAACTTATTATTTAGGCTTTTTTTTTTTTCATTATATGGAAAATAGACAATCCAAAGGCACAAGGTTGTAAAGTGCATAAGTGAAGTCACTTGTTACAAATCATGCTCTCAGGCACAACAGATGACAGAGTTGACCAATAGCACCTAGAATATCTCAGAAGAAATCACAATCCCATCTCACATCAGATTTCATTGAATTTTTTTAAAGCCATTAAAACAAAAAGAGGTGTGTGGCTTCACACACACACACACACACAAAACAATCCAAGGAGACTTCCGTACTGTAGTCTTGGATCTAAATGCAGCTGATAATATGAAAAGTGGCTCAAAAACAACTAATAACAGTGTGTAATTGAGCTATCTGGCACTGGGAGCTTCAGGAGGAGGTTGCTGAGAATCTGCTTTCTCTCCTATCAAGAATATTTTAGAAGACAAGCTGTGGCTGGAATGACAAAGGCTCACTGATACCTCTCTCAGGGTGGGGTGGAGGAGGAGACAGGCTACTCTTCCAGGCTTCTCTGCTCAAGAGTTTCTTCCTCTTTGGCTGCAGGGATGGATGATTCTTTAGAAGATGTGCCCGGATGGAACCTTCCCAGATCGGAAGGATGCCAACCACAGTCCCTGAACTCCTTCACTGCACTGAAGGTCCCCACCCCACCTCCCGCCCCCCGAACGTGGTGCTTCCTAGAGACGTCCTCTGGGCGCACTTTCCCACTCTCCATCGTACTACGTACAGTGGGGTCCTCAGCAGCCTCTGGAAGTGACAGCTGCAGCTGATTTCTGAGCTCTGTCGCCAAAGCCCTACTCCTCACTGTTTTCTTCTCCACCCTGAAGGAGCTTCTCTTCCAAGTCCTGCTGGCCCAGGTGTTTCTGGCAACACCTGCACATGATTTGGAGTTTGCAGAATTTCTCTACCTCCTAGTTTCACTAAAAATGAAGTTTAGGATCTTCTTCCCATTGTCTTGTTGCTCTGTATAGTTTCCAAGAAGAGAGATGGAAAGATTTAGACCTAAACTGCCATCAAGCTCTTGTCAGTACATGAAGACCTTCCTTCAGTCCATCATTTTCCTTCCATCCAAGCAGGAAAGCCAAGCTGAGGTTAAAAAACAAATCTTTCTGTAAAGCCAAAGGAGCCTATCTGGTCGAAATGTTAACCTTACAGACATTCCAGAAGGGCACAGGAAGTAAAGAACCATTTAAACTCATGCTCTTCAAATTTATTACTGAGATTCCTTATGGCAGATATCTAGTGCCCCTGAATGGTTTATAAAGGACCAAGAAAGTGAGTGATACCCAAAAAATATGAGGGCAACAAGCCAAATCCTGAGAAAATGTGCTACCTGACAAGATACCCAAGTGTAAATTAGGATAGAGGGTGAGGAAAGGTGACAGCAGGGAGTCCTGGCTTGGGATTCACCCAAGTTAGTGCAGAACACTTTAATTACAACCTTGGTCCTATATATTCCATCACTGAACAATTCAGGGACAGGGACGTCCTCTTAATGGCCCAGTGGGGACAGAACTTTCACCCACACACTCTCCTTTCCCACTTCCCGTTGCCACTCCTACTCACTCAGGATGGCCCTGTCATCCTTCCCGTCCCTCAGCAGCACATTGTGTGGTCCAGCCACCACCCCTCAACCCTGGCTATATGCATTTCAGCTGCCCCACTCCAAACAAACCACCCAAGAGAAAGAAAGTTAATAGTCTTCAAAGAAGATCATTGCTTCCATTCCTGAAGTTTATTTAAAACTGGTCTTTTCTGCCACCAAGTGTTAGCACACACTTCTAAACAACCATTTTTTTTAACAATGTTTAAATCAGAGAAACACAAGGTCATTCAATGACAAAAATAATTCCAAAAGGATACACTATGAAAAGCATGAAGCTGAACAAGAAGCAAACTAATCACATCACATACATTCTAAGGAAAATGTACAAATAACTTCAACTTCAATTACTATTTCAGACATAGAGTAGTTTAGTAAGATTTTCTGAGGTTTCATTCGATGAAAAAAATTACAACTCTGAAAGCACATTGATAATCCAAACAGCTCTAAAATTTACAACTTTTGATTCTCTTACGCAGTATACCCACTGGAATTTCATGAAACTAAGAATGTGCAAAATTGACGCACTGACTAAATGTCTTCCTGTGTTAGAAAAATACATAATTGTCAAGAAATTTCTGTTTCCCAGAATCTATCCTTAACCTCAACTCAGTTATCTAACTTGGGAACCAGAATGCCATGCTGTAGAAGGCAAAGTCCCACATCAAGAAATGTTAGGGGAGACGGCTAGATAGCTCAGTGGATAAGAGCGCCGGTATACCACATGGGAGGCCCCGGGTTCAGTTCCCAGGGACCTCTCTGAGCGGGCAGACGGCCTTGAGAAAGGCAAGCTGCCATGGGTGGGGCAAAGCCCCCGTGGGCAAGGCAAAACACCACCACGGGCAGGGCGGAGCCCCCACAGGCATGGCAAAGTCACCCGTGAAACACTGAGCTGCCGCCTGTGAAGCACGGAAGCCGGGCAGCCCGCAAAACACGGAGCACTGCTGCCCGCAAAACATAGAGCGGAGCTGCCCATGAAAACGAATGGAGCCACCCACAAACGGAACGAGCCGCCTCCGCAGAGGGCTGACTCGGCGCGTCAACACAAAGATGGGGGGGAGACAAGAAGCAGACGTAGAAAAAACACAGAAGAATGGACACACAGCAAGAGGAAGCAGAAAGGGTGGGGGGATACGTAACCAAAAAAAAATGCATTAAAAAAAAAATGTTAGGGTATCTATTTTCAAATTCTAAATACAATCTACAGAACTTTTGGTTGTCCCACCAGGGTTCTGGTTACTTCTACTGCAATGCCAACATTGAATGGCACTGGAAATCCTCAATCCAACCCTCATGACTATCCCAGCAGCAGGGTGTCCACATCCTTTACACCACACCTTTACCTTCATGAACCTCATGAACCGACCAATTATGGCTTCAATTTTGAATCTTTTTCTCTTTAAGTCAGCATGGATTAAGGTTTTTCAGAGGGTTACTGCATAAAACAATGCCAATGACTAGCTGGTGAAACACTGCCAATTCAAGTACTACCACAGAATATCCTGTCACCCATCCTGGAGACAGTACTGAATGGACTATCTATCTTGCTATCTCCTCTACTCAGCACACCCCTTTTCACCAAAAATTATGATGTCTACCTCTACAATCGGATCACCAGTATCTAAGCAGTACACCAGTATGTATTTGCTATGCAAAATGATTTACAGAAGATCTTCTAGCAGGACAAATGAAAATACAAGGCATATACCAACTGGCATCAAACTTCGAAACAGAACATCCTAGTGGTAGACGAGTCCATACCAGAAGCTAAAGTCCCTAAGATAATGGAACACCTTCAGGTTTACAGACCCTAGTGGCTTCCCCTCATCCCTGAATTTCCACAGGGCATCTAGCTTGTTCATCACCACTTCATTCCATCACAGCTCACCAAGGCAGCATCCTCCCTCAAGATCCCAGCCAACCAAGATAGGAATCCTGAGTATAAAAAGGGGGATCTACTATATTCTGGATGACATTAAGGTCAGTTCTAGTAACTGATTTTACCCTGGAAATCCACTGAAGTGCACTAAGATGTCTGATATACAGGGTAACTATTTTTATATAACTGTAACTATAGTATGCAATCTATATTTTCTTAGCCTTGTTTTATGTTCTTACACAATCCTCATAAGTACCTATTTTTTTTTAAGAATTTGAGCATATTTATTTATTTATTTATTTTTATTTTGGTTACATATCCCCCCTTTCTGCTTTCTCTTGCTATGTTCATTTCTCTGCGTTCTTCTGTGTCTGCTCTGTCTCCCCCCGTTGCGGCGACGCGCCAAGCCAGGTCACTGCACAGGCACCTCTGCTCTGTTCGCAGGCAGGTCTGCTTCCGTTCACAGGCGCCTCCGCTTCCGTTCACGGGTGGATCCGATCTGTTCGCGGGTGACTTGCCCTGCCCGTAGTGGCTTTGCCCTGCCCGTGGCGGCTTTTTTTCGCTCTGCCCACGGCGGCTCTGCCCTGCCCACGGCGGCTTGCCCTTCTCAAGGCGGTCTGCCTGCTTTGGAGAGGTCCCCGGGAACCAAACCCAGGGCCTCCCATGTGGTGAACCAGTGCCCTATGCACTGGGCTACAGCCGGCCCCCCAAGTACCTATTTTAATAGCTGCCTAAATCATTGATATGATTCACCATATGATTTACTGTTGTTGTGAAAGTTACTTCTAATTTTCCCCTATTAGAGATAATGTACATTTTTGTGCATAAAGATTTTTCTCTTTTAAGTTATTTCTTTTTTTTTACAGTTTTTTTTTGTTACAGATCCCCCCCACCTTTCTGCTTGCTCTTGCTGTGTGTTCATTTTTCTGTGTTCTTCTATGTCTGCTTCTTGTCTCCCCCCGTTTTTGCTGCGACATGCTGAGTCAGCCCTCCACGCAGGCGGCTTGCCCCGCTTGTGGGTGGCTCCATTCCATTTCGTGGGCGGCTCAGCTCCGTGTTTTGTGGGCAGCACAGCTCCGTGATTCACGGGTGGCTCAGCTCCATGTTTCACGGGTGACTTGCCCTGCCCATAGTGGCTCCGCCCTGCCCATGGCGGCTTTTTTTTTTTGCCTTGCCCACGGTGGCTTTGTCTCGCCCATGGCGGCTTGCCTTTCTCAAGGCAACCTGGGAACCAAACCCGGGGCTTCCCATGTGTGTACCAGCGCCCTATCCACTGGGCTATACAGCCGGCCCCTTAAGTTATTTCTTTAGGATAATTTCAGCAGCAAGGACTTCTTAATTAAAGGATCTGACTATTTTAATGTTTCTCTTCTGTGAGACGCAAAATTCACAGCTAAAAGGGCCACACCAATTTATAAGCCACCACCCAATCTTTGACAGTCCTTCTAACTCAAATTTATCCTAACAATTGTTCCTCTCATACAAATTGGCATCATCGTTTTAAAAGGCAATCTACATGTTTTGTAAGTTCACAACCTCTGTAATAAAAATACAGTTTAAAAAAACAGGGTAGGTTGGGGGAAAAATACACCAAATATAAGCTATGGACTACAGTTAGCAGTAATACTTTGATGATGCTCTTGCA
>PVKH010029730.1:0-12607 GCA_004027955.1 Chaetophractus vellerosus | reverse complement strand
AACTCATCGAGGACCCTTCATCAGTCTTTCATCGGAGCCCCTGGCTTGCAGCCTGCCAGCGGAACCTGGACTTGTGTATCCCCACGGTCACGTGAGAGACTCTTATAAAATCTTATATTTTTAACAGAGATCTCGTGTTGATTCTGTTTCCCGAGAGAACCCTGACTAGAACATACATCATAACACTTTTTTTCTTGCCTCCATGGTTTCTGATGAGAAGTCGGCACTTAATCTTATCGAGTTTCCCTTCCACGTGATGCTTTGCTTTTCTCTTGATGCCTTCAGAATCCTTTTTTTATCTCTGATATTTGTCATTTGGAATTTCAGGTGTCTCGGGGTAAGTTTATTCTGTTTGGGGTGCTTTGGTCCTTCTTGGATATTGATATCATGTCTTTCATAAGGATTTGCAGTCATTATTTCCTCAAATATTCTTTCTGCCCCTTTTCCATTCTCTTCTTCTGGTATTTGCCAGAGTTTCAATGAAAAGACTGAGTTTAACATCTAACTCTAATGTCTCAAGATTTGAATGATAAAATTTATATTTCCAACATCAGTAATCTATTTAAATCATTTCTCAGTTTTCAGAATCATCCATCTGTTCTCTTCCTCTTGTGTGAACTTTCTGCCCCATTCATATGTACTTTAAAGTGAGCCTAGATTTGAGCAGAGTTTGCACATATATTTGCAAGCTCTGTTCTACCGCACCCCCACGAATACTTCCTTTATGATATAGTCCCTTACATTTTCCAACTACTCTGGCAGTCTGACACACTGAGTTTAGATTCCCTTACCAACGAGAGTGCTCATTGTCTCTTAAACTGTTTTCTGTATGCCACAAGCTGAACAGTTCCCTCAAGGTAATGGTTGGATAAATGTGTTAAACCTCAATGCAGTTCCTATCTTTCATAGGTTGAAATCTCTGTAGTCTATCTCAATCTATCTGATTGCTTTTGGGCTATTCAGTAGTGTCTATATATCAAATCTTTCTATGCCTTCTCTTTCTTCTATTTCATGAACTACACATTAACCATTCTTCTGAATTTTCCATTTCTTTGTCTTTCAACATTACATTTTGGATTATTTCTACAGATAAGTATATTAGTTCAGTATTTCTCACTTTGGTTCATGTAATATTGGGTCTGTTTATTTTTAAAGTTTCTTGCATTTTGATAATAATTCTATCCTTAATTTTTAAGCCTTTTAAATATAATTTTTATAATATGAGTCTGGAAATTAAAATATCTAAAATGTTTCTATGTCTGATTCTGCTCTTATTTATTTCTTCTGGCTCTCACTCATGTTACATTGTACGGTTTGATTGTGTATGCTTGTGAACTCATGATTCTTGAATTTTATTTCTTGGAAATATTCTAAAGCCATGGTTAAAAAGACATTTTGCATTTATTTTATGCCAGTTAAAAGTTAAATTTTGTAGCTTGGATTTTTAAAGAACACCCTGATATTATGAACTTATGTTTATAAATTCTCAGTGGACATTTTCCCCTCTTAATCTAATGCCATTTTGCAGGACAAACACCTTAGGTTATCAGATAAGTGTGGAGATTCTTCTAATACATTTATAAGGGTTTCTCTCATATTCAAAATTTCTTTACTGATCATAGATACATTTATGTTCTTTTTATGTAACATATTTAGTTGTTTTTATTTATTTATTTTTATTCTAAAGGGTCTGTTAGAGTATCTAATACTTATTGCTATTGTGCTATTGGAAAGAGAATACTTACTATAATTTGTTATTTTAAAAAATTTGTTATTAATTCCATACCTAAAAATTATTCATTATATATTCCTTAGGAATATTTTTTTTAAAGAGAGGGGTGAAAGAAGAAAAATGTCCCCAATACTAGACATTCCAGATTCCAATACTTACATTGTTCTATGAAGTCTCACAGAGATTTTATCCAAAAGATTTTGGAAACATGCCCCTAATCCAAGGAATGGAAGAATAGGTAAAGAACAGGAAAGTGGTCTTTCATAAATGAATTTATGCTGTGTAAGGGTCGATTATTATCAGTCCTTGAAGAGTAGTGTTGTATAGAATTGTTAAATTTGTGACTATCTAAAATAACACCAATTGATGATCAAATCTTTAAACTTAAAAATGTAGTGATGGTAGTTTGCCATATACTAAGTAGGTGCACTAATGGAGACATAAAAATCTCTACTTAGAAATATTTCTCCTACTTTTGAAGTTCAGTTGACTGTTGTCTAACAACAGAGGACTCTAAAGACAAAACCTTGACTTAAGTGACCTGTGATATATGAGAAAGATGGTTCTGGGAGATAACAAGCCTTTCCTTCCTCTAATAGTGAATGAAATGTGCATGAATCCCAGAAAACAGACATTTTGTGACATTACCAGACTGGTAGTAATTTCTCTTCACTATTGCCTCTTTTTCTCTTCACTGTAATGTGAGAGGGACCTGGGACTTCAATTAGCAATACAGGTGAAAGATTGAAAATGTTAAGAAGGATTTCCACTTTTGAATAGGATGTAGAAGTTCATGAAAGATAGAAATAAGGAAAACCTGGAAATAGGGAAGAAAAAAGCATATTTTTCTCTGAAGCTAACAAAGAATGGCAGATGACAGGAAACTCTGATGCCTTAATTCCAGATAAAAAAGAGTCCTTTGTAAGTGATCAGAGATGAGTGGCCACATCTACACTTGTGAGCAAGTCCCTGTGTGTAGTTAGAAAGAGGAACAGCCAGATCAAAGAAGAAAGGTCTTTGTAAAGATGAGATAAGGAGAAATTAGACAAACGGAGAAAACTGTAGTCCACCTCTCACCCTCACTCTTAACTCAATTACAAAATAAAAATGAGGGTGGCACAGGAAATTAGATGTTGAGCACATTTACACTCAATGTAATAATAACTTTGGCCCCAAATGAGCTCAAATTTAGTATGGGAGGACTCTAAGTGATCATCTTTGTAGTCAACAGTTAGAGGAAAGCACTTTTTATCTGGGAAATACCCAAATGAACAGAAAATTTATACTCTTTACTCCACTTCCATTTTGCACATCGTATCTGGAATAAAATAAAAAGCACAAGATCTAGGGAAAGTAGAACCCTAATCAACAGAAAACATAGTCAATGGCAGCACATGAGCAGACCATAAAACAATGGATTTAGACAAGAATATTAAATGAAAGAACCAAAAGGAAATCTGAGGAGAAGGATTTAATACTCATTGTATCAAAAATTAACAGAGTGGGGGAAGGGACAGTATATAATGGGTGCAGGCCTTCTGTTTGGGGTGATTAAAAGTTTTGGTAAAAGATGGTGGTGAGAATAGTACAATATTGTGGATGCAATCAATTCCACTCAACTGTATACTTGTAAGTGGTTGACGTGGGAAATTTCAAGTTTTATGTATGTTTCCACAATTAAAATAAAGAAAAAGAGGGAATAAAAGAAAAAACTAAAGGGATTTAGCCTTACAAAAATTAACTTAATGGACATTACAAAGAAAAAGATAGCTAAATTGACATCAGATCTGTATGAATGATCCGACTGAAATAGAGAGAAAAAAGTGTTGGTAATGGGATGGTAAATGGGAATCTTGTATTTTAGGCAGGATTTTTCTTTAAACTCACAATTTCTTTAATAAAAAAAAGAAAAAAATTAAATAAGTCAATTTTTTTTTCCAAATTTAAGGTAAACAAGAACATGCAGATTCAGGAAGCTTAATAAAGCTCAAGTATGGTAAATCCCTAGAAATGACACTTCAGCTCATCATAAATGTTAAATTTCAAAGATGAAAGAAAGAACCTTAAAATAGGCAAAAATAAAAATACATAATATGTAGAGTGGAAATATAGAATTGTATGCTGATAACTTCTCAGAAACAATGAATGCCAGAGACAACAGACTGACATCTTTAAAGTGATGGGGAAAAGTGTCCAACCTAGAATTCTATACCTTCAAGAATATTTTTTTGAAATACAGGTGAAATAAGGACAATTTTATCTAAAATTAAGCTGAAACTATTTGTCACCAACACATTCATATTATATGAAATGCAAAAGAAAGATCTTCATGTGGAAGGAAAGTGTTAACATTTTAAAAGATAGGCCTACAGAAAGGAATAAATAGTGTTAGAAATGATAAAAATATGCATAACCATGTTTTATTTCTCTACTACTTAAAAAGCAATTGTCATAAATATGCAAAAATAATATATACTTCAGAGTTTATAACAAACAAAAAGTAAAATACATGACAACAAATGCTCAGTAAGGAGGGAGTTAAAAAGGTCTACACTGTTGTAGGGTAATGTATAATATTTCAAGATATAATGAATAAATTAAAATCCATACTGTACCCCCAAGATAAAAGAAAGAGTTATGGCAAAAAAATCTTACAGATGAGACTCTTAAAAATGTTTTATAAATCCAGAATAATGTTGGAAAGTTGGAACTAGGAAAAAATACATAGAGATTATAAATTAAAACAAAGTAAGATAGTTGATTTAAATCTAACTTTATTAATTACAACATGATATAAATATACTATGCACCTCAAATAAAAACATATTGCATGGCTGGATATAAAAGCAAGACCAAAATATGTGATTATTAAAAGAAAAAGACTTTAAATATAAAATTGCATGCAGATTGAATGTAAGAGGCTGGAAAATATCCCATGCTAACACTATTCATAAGAAACAGTTGTGTAAATATCAATAAAATCGACTTAAAGAGAAGGAGTATTATGGAGATAAAAATAGTACATTTCACAATGGTAAGAGAGTCAATTCATCCAGAAAACAAGATAATCTTTAATATTATCCACTAATAATAGAGCTTCAAAATGTATGAAGAAAATATCGGTGCATTAGAGGAAGAGATAGACAAAATCACACATTTAAGATTTAAAGTCTTCCCTCAGTAATTAGAAGGCAAAATTAGTAAAGATACAACACTATCAATCACCTTGGCCTAATTGACACTTGCATAACACTATACCCAACAGATGTAGAATACACATATTTTCCCCTAACCCACATGGGAAATTCAGTAAGATAGACAATATACTAAGTCATTGTAGTAAGCTTGAATTTGAAGATGTCAGAAATGACCAAGAAAAAGATTTAATCACTAGATAGCATGTAGACACAAGCATATTATTGGGGGTTGACCTTTTGACTGGTGTGCAGTGAGAGGGGAGCCACCACCCAGCAGAAAAACTTCCAGAGCCCATGGAGATAGTGAGCCACCAGAGAGGAAGCAGGGAAAGGGGAAACTCTCAAACTCCTGAAGCAGGAAGAAAGTGGAAGGAGAGGAGCTTATGTGTCTAGGCAGCGCCACAGATTCAGTACAACTGTTTCCCTCTATGCCAGAGAATCACAAGGTAAATTAGAAAATATTTTAAACTAAATGATAACGAAAAAACAGCGTAGTGCAGTTTATAGTGTATATATAGCAGTGTTAAGAAAGAAATGCATATTTTAAATTTAAATTCTTGTATGTTAAAATGCTCATTCTATATATTAAGTCACTTTGGAATTAAGGGTATAAGATTCCACTTTAAGAGCCAGAAAAAAAGAAAAGCAAATTAAACTTAAAATAAGTTTAAAAAATAAGGGAGAAATAATAATAAAATACGAGTAGAAGCTAGTGACCTAGAAAGCAAAGCATTAAAAAAAAGAAGTCAAAAGATTACTAAAATTGAAACATTCATTAATTAAGAAAAGAAAAAAGTAAGACCAGAGTGGGGAAACAGCTCACAAAGACCCCTTTTCTTAGGTCAGGCTACAGACCCCAGGTAGAGAGGAAAACACCACTTTAAGTTTAGGATTGATTTCTTACTTGTACTGATATTTTAATTAATAAGACTGTGTTCCAGATTTAAATTAACACTTAAAACTTTAAGTTAACAAAAGTTTACTAAAGAAATCATGGAAGGGAGGAGACATAGCACAGTGGTTGAGCTCTGCTTGCTTCCCATGTATGACATCCTGGGTTCAATCCCTGGTACCTCCTTAAAAAAAAAAAAAAACAGAAATCATGGCGTTTTCCTGAGTTCTCATCTAGAGTATAAAATGTGGTGTATATAATGGGATATTATTCAGCTATAAGAGGAAATGAAGTGGTGATGCATATGACAACATGGATGAAACTTGAGGACATTAAGTTGAATGAAGCAAGCCAGAGGCAAAAGGACAAATATTGTATGATCTCACTAATATGATCTAAATATAATGAGCAAACTGATGGGGTTAATAGTTAGATTATAGGTCACTAGAAGCTAGAATGAGGAATGAAAATGGGGAGCTGAGGCTTAATTTGTGCAGAATTTATAATAAGGCTATAGTAAATGTATGAAAAAGGAAGGGGTGATAACACATTAAAATGAATGTAATTAGCAGCACTTATATATGAGTATGCTGGTGGTTGAAAGGGACAGTTTAGGGTCATATGTGTCACTAGAAGGATGAAACATGGGACTGTTGCATAGTGAACCCTCTTGTAGACATTGAGTGTGGTTAATAATACAACTATAAGTATGTTTTTCCATGAATCAGAACAAATGTATGTTACTATTACAAGATGTTAACAATAGGGTGATATATTGGTCTACCATAGGGTGCTGATGCAAAGTACCAGAAATCTGTTGGCTTTTATAAAGGGTATTTATTTGGGGTAAAAGCATACAGTTCCAAGGCTATAAAATGTTCAGCTCATGGCACCATAAGAGGTGCCCTCTCACCAAAGTCAACTGCCATGTGTTGAAGCAAGATGGTGGTCAATTTCTGCTTGGTTTCTCTCCCCATCTGGGCTTCTTCTTCCTGAGCTCTGTGGGCCCAGCCTCTTTAGGCTTGCTCAAGTGATTCTGCAGTCCTCTCTCTTCTGGCAAAGGCCTTGTTTCTTTCAAGACCTTCTATATCAGTCTTAGCTGTTCTGCTCTCTACCAAGGTCAGCTGCAAATTATCAGGTGAATGGCTCATCTCTCTGGGGCCCCAGCCACTCACGTCTTCGCCTTTTTGTTACATGGCAGGATCAAAAATGATAGAGCTCCCTCTTCTGTGTGTCTGTGTGTTTGTGTGAGTGTCCATTTATATCAGACCCAGGAAGGGGGAGGTGACTCAACCTGAGTCACACCCACTGACATAGTCAAATCAAAAGCCCGAATCTTAATAGGTAATATAATCAAAGATGTTTCAGCTGAATTTAATACAATCAAGGGATATTACACCCAGAGGAATAGATTAGTTTACAAACATAATCTTTCTCTTTTTAGAATTAATAAAATAATAAGGTAAGCTTGTGTCACCAAAAATACTTTTTGATCAGTTAAAAGATATATTCAGACTTTATTTTAACTAATAATTAATAATTTTCAATGTCATTCTAAAGAAAATTTAATTCAAACTTGGATTCAGATTTTTTTTTTTGTAATTTACCATTTCTCTTGGGTGAGATTTCTGGAACAATTTGTATAGAATTCTTGAATTTTCCTTTGTTTAAAAGAATATTGAGAGGGAGTAGATGTGGCTCAAGCAGTTTGAGTGCCCACCTCCCACATGGAAGGTCCTGGGTTTGGTTCCCGGTACCTCCTAAAGAAGACAAACAACCAGCAGACGCCCAGCAAAAACAAGCAAAAACAATGAGCAGACAATGAGCAAAAACAATGAGCAGACATCAAGCAAACAACAAGCAGACAATGAATAAAACAAGCAGACAACGAATAAAATGAGCAGGGAGCAGATGTGGCTCAAGCAGTTGAGTGTCCACCTCAAACATGGGATATCCTGGGTTTGGTTCCCAGTGACTCCTAAAGAAAAACAAACAGACAACAAAAAACAAACAGACAACGAGCAAAAAACAATGAGCAGACAATGAGCGCAAGCAATGAACAAGAAAACAACGAGCAAACACAGGAGGGAACAATCTCAGTGGGGAAAATGGATATTGAGTTTAAAATACCTCATCTGTAAATAGCTTTTTAAATTTAGTACCTTTTCTTTTCATAAGTATCTCCAAATACTAAAAGTAAAAATTCCCTTTGTGTTTTATACTCCTTAGTGGTGCTCTTACCTTTTTCTCTTCTCTAGAGTTGAGATTTTTTTTTCTCAAGACTAAGGTTTCTCATTGATTCAGACATTTCTACAGAGAGATATGAAGAAATTCCTAGGTAAAATATTTTTCTAATTAAGAAAAACTCTGAAAAATTTTGGATCAAAGATGGTAGAGCAGCTTAGGAGAGAAGGAATGATTCTAAATTGGAATTAAAGTTGGTCTTTCAGTGAGTACTTCTTAGCCCCCATAGGTTTATGCCTGAATCATTAAGCCCAATAATTAACAAGTGAGTAAAAGCTCAAACATCTCCATGGGATTTAAAGAGCACAGGGCAAACAGCATTGTTGCTGCTGCTTCTGCAGCAATGGAAAGCATTGCCAGCTGCTTTGGCAGCCCCGTGATACAACACTCCAAGGCAGACAACAGCACCTTCCTCGTTAAGTATTGTCAGTCTCAGAGTATGTCAGCAGCCCAAGAGAAGGGATTAATACAGTTGCCTGCAATGGACAAAGTGGGATGGAGAGGTACAGTGGTCAGCATGCCACTGAATTTCTTCTTCTGTCCCAAGGACATAATTGCCCAGTTATCTTCCAAAAACTCTCCCTTTACCAACACTAATCTTGCTGCATGGTTAATGGTTAAAGGAAACACTTTTCTAGGAAATATGTGTTTCCTTGAACTTTCATTTTTTTTCTGACAGCATTTAATGCTAATTAAATATGCATCCAGAATTGTTGGAAACAGTTCTACCTATCTTATTTTATTTTATTTTTTTAAAATTTTTTATTGTTTAAAGATACTTAGATTACACAAATGTTACACGTCTACTTATTTTATAAAAGTTTCTTTTTCAATCAATGTAAAATTGTAAAAAGGAAAAGACAAAAAGATTTGAATACCTATATTCTCAGAAATTTTTGCAAGAGTTTCACAGCAGCAAAAAAAATTCATTCATATTAAATTAGAATTCCTAGTGACCTCACATTGAAGACACTGTGTCTAATACTTGAGGAAAACCAGCATACAAATTCAGGAGTGGAGCATTCTACAGATCCTAAACCATAAATCATCCCACTCAAATGGTGCTGTTATCACAATATTATTTTGAGCCAAAGCTTCCATTTAGTCCATCATACATAATTGGGTATGTTTGCAGAAGAGTTTGAAGAAATTTAAGAACAAATAATTTAATAATTTCGATACTTTTCTATGTTAAATTTTTCAGACTGACCATTTAATCAGAGAAATAGTGTTAATGCAAATGTACTTGATGTATTTTCACTACAGGGTGGATTTTTCAATAATTTTTTTTGAAATAAGAATATAAAGAACAGCTTTGATATTAGGTTTTTTAAAACCAGGTTTAAAGAGAAGGTAATAGAGTTGTTTAGCAGTTTTAAATTGTTTTTTTTTTTCCTGTGGTTTAAAAGTTATCTAACACAAGTTATTCTGAAAGAAAGCAACAAATTTATTTCAAATATCAAGGCCTGTAATTAAGCTAAAAAGACTATCATGCTCCCCATTCCTACAAAAAAAACGAAAAGAAAGGATAACGGATCTACATAAAGTCTAAAAAGCCTCTGTTTTTGCCCATTGTATTGTTTTTCTGTTACATCAAAGATTTCAAATTAGTGCCTCCTTTAACCTAAGAATAATGGAATCAGATACCTGGTATTTACATGGCTGAAAGAAAGGCTTGGCACGATGTGTGCTAAAGAGTTTTCAACATATATAATTTTTTACTCCTTCCCTTTATTTATCTTACCCAAAAAAGTGTGTTTGGAGTACCCCCTTGATTTTATGCTTCCATTCTAATACACTTCCAAGGCAAATGTTCCTGCTTTTCCCATTGCCCTCAGTGGTATTTCTGTCCTTTGTAAATTTCTCTTACTTGATTCCTGAGATTTGTCTTCCCCCTTCATCCTTGCTAGAAAGATCTATCACAGTCCAGGTATTTCCATTCCCCTGTAGGCTAGCTCCACTATAGTGGATCTGAATTTTTCATTCTTCTCTGATCTTAGCATTGATCCCTGAATAAAAGCTTTTATTAATATTTATGTTCTATCCAGAGAGATACCTTGTTTTGGGGAATAGAGGCTTGTAATGAATAGTCATTATCCATCTGGGCAACAATTCACATTCCTTGTCTCTGAAGTTCAAGTAAAGAATTGAAAGTTGCCCAGCAGAGGTAGTGTTTACCTGAGGGATTATATTGACTTTAAAAATTCTGTCAGCTCCTATATAAAACTGAGACTATCCCTCCTAAGTAAATTCTATTTAACAGCTGAAATGTAATTACTTATGATTTACTAGTTTAGATTTGAGTATATTAAGAGGATCAGTTTTATTCTAGAAAGAACCTATAAGTTTATTTTATGCTGCAGATTTGGCTCAGTTAGTAAATTGTACATATTTTTATCTAGTAATTATTCCTGTAAATTTTAGTTAGATTTCATTGACAAACCATTACTTTGCTAGTCTTTGAACATTCTGATCTGTTAGTAACTATGCAATGGTAGAAGAAAAAAGATGCTTAAAAGATGCTTAAGTCCAAGACACCTGGATAATGGCCTTTTTCTCTTAGTAGTTAGCCATCTGACTTGGATGGGTCACTTCACCTCCTTGCACTCTGTTTTCTCCATCTATAAATTGAACTTTAAGTTTAGATGCTCTCCATTTGTTTCTTCCAATCTAAAAATATTTTTGTGTGACAAAATATGCAATCAGAGCTACTGGTTTACCAATCAAAGTTAAGTTGTTTTTCTCAATACTACACACAATTCTTTGTGTTTGTGTGAGTGGTATGAACATTGAGTTAAGGCATCACCTAAATAATTATGAAACCATATATAAGCCAACTCAAATTAATAAGAATAAAAAATAGGTTAAGTGACATGCAAAGTGTATTTTGAATATCTGGAGGTAATACATATAGAATTGAGCATAGGCTCCCTCTTCCGTGTTTTACCCATATAACCATTGTGCCAACTAAGCATATTGTGTCTTAGTGGAAAGAGCGTTTATGTGAAACTCTATTACTGTGATGAATTAAACTCTACAAATTCATTATTCTTTTTTTTATTTCTCCATCTGCTAAACTATGAAGTGATAGAAAATATTTGTGGCAGCTGCAGAGGAGAGCTAGAATAAAACACAGGGCAGGGGGACTTGGGATAGCAGAGTCTCTAAGAGGTTTTTGAGGCCAGGAATTTGTAGATTTCAGGGGAAGAAAATTCGATCTAACATGTAAGAGCTTATCATGAAGCCCTAAGGTGAATGTAGATTAGTGTCCTTGGTACTTGGGCTTTTAACTTTTGGGAAGTCATTTCAAGTGTCAATTTCAAATACTAATAAAAAGATAGCGCAAAGGGCTTTAAGTGTTAACCTCAAAGGAAAAAGAAAAAGATTGGTGAAGGAAAAAAGTTGATCTTTTTAACAAATGCATATTTCAGTAAACTTTATTTTAAAAGTGGAAGACAATGTGTCTATGTGGAAATGAATCACTTCTCAACTGCGGCATCTCACACATCATGATGATGCATCCAGGTTGTAGGCTTTCTGAAAGCCTATCAGTTGAAATCATGACACAAAAGCAATCTCTCCCCAAAATCACAATAAGATTGCCTCTGTTTTCATCACAGTAACTTTAAAGATTAAAAAAAGCTCTCCCTTTGCCATATTTCCTTTGTAAGAAATATAAAAAGACAATATAAAACACCAAACCAGTCAAAATATATACACATTAAACACCAGCCATAGAGCAAATATTCTTAATGTGTAGTCATGACATTTTAAGGAACCTATGAGATGTGAAAAATAAAAGATCCATATCTTAAATCAAACTTATCCAAAGTTTGACCTATACACCAAAGATGAAAAGGAAAATAAATTGTGTCTCAGTAGGATATATGCATTTTTGATATGTCCCTATGCTTATGCATATTTATTTATATGTATATTGAATACAGATTAGACACTTCTTTGGAGCCCAAAGCATTTGACCAATGCCTAGACTTTATACCTTTCACAACTGATACTCTTTTAAAGGGCCCATCACACAAGCAATGGGAAGGCTAAGAAAAGCCTTGTTTACATTTACAAGCCCACCTGGCTAGTTGTTAAGCACAGAAAACCAAGTATACCACTCATAAATCAGAATGCTCCTAAGTGGGGCTATAGCACAGCAGTGATGCACTTTTCAGTCCCCACGGTGAGCTAGTATTTCCCCAGAGCATTGAGACAGTGGATTTTTAAACACTGCCATGCAGAAACTTTGGCTTTCACAGCATTCCCTGAGTTGCAAATTGATTGAATTGAACTTGCCACGTCTCTTTCTTCATGACTTCTAAAAATAGTTAACAAAGCAATTAATAAAGTTCTCAAAGCAGTTAAAGTTGGGCAATTCCAAAATTGTTAAAGTGCATAAACTACCTGTACTTTATCCAAATCCGCTATTGATAAATATCCTGGTAATTGTGCCAGGGGTTATCAAAACCTTACTCCCTATCAACAAGGGGGTTCTTCTGACTCAATTAACAGCAAGCGAACTGGTTTCAGAATCCT
>PVKH010029729.1:0-12615 GCA_004027955.1 Chaetophractus vellerosus | reverse complement strand
AAGTGATATAGTGAGTGGTCACAAAAGAATACAAAAACCAGAACTGAGAATAGTTTTAAAACATTTGAAAGCTCAGTCCTCGTCCCTCCCATGGTGGGTCTTCTGTATTTCCAAATGTCTGCCAAACATCTATCTGCTAATAAAACCTTGTCAAAACCTTACTGCTCTCTCAAACCAACTCTCTAATAAGCATCTCCTTTCTATTTGGATCTCCTTTCCATTTCCATCTCCAATTCCATTCTGAGCCATTCCTGATTTCTTTCTCATCCTTCATATTTTTGCATTGCCTTCTAAATTATTTTCCTGAAACACCTGTCATATATTTCTGTTCCTTCTTCACCAATGCCATGTGCAAATTTTGAAACAGGCATTCACGTTCTCCATTATCTAGCCACAAACTACCTCTTATGGCCTGAGCAGTCTCCTTGCCTCACCTGGGCAGTATCACCTTGTCCATTCCTTGGTCACACAACTGGATTGTTACTAGCTCTATCAACCACGGCCAAACTTTAAAGCCAAATCAAATGCCATCCTCTTTATCCCCTTTATTCAACTACGTCTACACACCTGTCTTAAGGGGACTTAACCTCTCTGTGTCCCATGTTTTCCAAACACTTTATGCATACAAGTAGCATATCAAGTCTTTCCCTACTTTACAGGTTGTTGCATACATATTTCCTCTTCTAGCTGTGGACTTCTAGAGGTAAGGAAATATATTTTATTCATTTTCATATCTCTTATTCAGGGATATTATACAATAGAAATTCAAAATAAATTCAGCAAATTGACTTAAATGTCAACATTTTCATTATTTACTATTAATACTATATGTAATACTATTTAATGTGTATTTTCCTAGTTGTTACCTAGAAAAAGAATAACCTCAAAGAACTCATTATTATTAAATAAGAAATATATTAGTCAATTCTTGTTGTTTATTTGGATAGTGGGGAAAGCAATGATACAATCATACAAAATGAGAAAGTACAAAATTAACTTATATGTATCTTGTTTATGCCTTGATACTCTTGAATAATGATATTTTTATCAATACTTTATACAAATCAATGTAATGAAGTTACATTCTCAGGACATCAATTAAGAACAAAAAGTAACTTTTCCATCCATGCTCACCATTCTTAACTTATTTAACTCAATTTTAAAAATTTCTTTGCTCTCCATTATACCCAGCAAAGAACTTGCTGGGTCTGTTTCTTCTAAGCCTGCTTGCTGTGTCATTTCAGTCTGAGGATCTAGCAAGCTGACAAATTTAGTCTCTCAACTTGCAAAGCTTAGGATAAAACCCTGTGCCCCAGCAGTGTCACTAAAGAAATGCGATCCTGTGAGGCCTTCTCACAGTTTGTTTGACTTCCTAAAAACACCTCCGTCCTTTTTCTGCAATGAGGCCTTCAGATGAGGATTTCCACACAAATATTTACAATTTCCTAAACAATTTATCTACTTTGTGTCTTTGTGCCTCTACTCTTTCTCTCAACCTTTAATGTTCCTCCCCATGGCCCCAGTAGTACCATTTATCCATGCAGTTTTTCCCAATGCTTCCACCGCCCCCCTTCTCTGGGAATAGAGGGTAGCAAGGTATACAGGGCTGCAAGTGAGTGTTGATTAATGCGGAAAGAAACAAGCTACTCTTTCTTCTCTACACTCCACAGGAGCACAGAGATTAGACAGATGACTTCAGAACTGAGAAGCATGCCTTCGAGATTTGGCTACAGTGGGCAACAGGAAGCCTAATTGCCTCAGGCTAAAGAAAGGGAAGCATCTTAGGTTAGGACAGTTGTGTTTGCTTTCAAAATGTAAAGCAAGGAATATAAACAGAAGAAAATTAATTTGTTCTTTCATTGTCTTTCTATTTCTCTGGATTTATCTTTGATACCCCTCTCCTCTCTATTTGGGTATGACATGTGAAATGGGTCCATTTGCAAGAAATATCTCTAAAGATATCTGTCAACAATCCATGAATTAAAAAAGTATATAAGATGTATTGCATATTACATTTCTCCAGGCTTTAAAATTCATAACATCTATTTAACTACTACTGATTTCACCTCTCTGTGGCTTCCATTCCTCCACTTCCTTAAGATTTACACATCAAGAATGATCTGAAGACTTAGGTAAACAATGACAAAAAAAAGAAAACAATGATAGGAAGAAAAGAAAGACATTGATTCATGTGTTAAAAAGTAAGCAATTTTCGTGATACTTGGTTTTCTTTCATAAACGTAAATACAAACATCAAAATTAAAATGCTAATCAGGTAAAAACAGCTCAGCTACAGAATTTTTGCAAATTACAAGCAATCCATACCAAAGTGACACTTTATAGCCCCAAACATAATCGATACATATTTAAACATCTAATGAAAAATGAATTTATATCACATGGTCAAATTTATTTGTGTTTACATTTTCAATCTTCCCAGATTTCTCAGGTTTAAAATTGCTGAAAGGTAAAAAAATTATCTCAAATTTATTCAGGCTGTTAAAGAAGAAATGCACATAGGACATTAAGTTGTTGCTCAAATATTACTGAGCAGTAAAATACCACGATAAAGTGGCATCTTTCTGTATCTCTATTAAACCTTCAGCACTAAAATTAATTTATGATCAGTCATCAATTCATTTACATGTCATTTTATGCTAAATCCTTCCTTGCTGATAAATGCTTATCCTTAGATCCATTAAGCTAGAGTAAAGTCTGTGCTTTATAATATGACCCTGCTAATTGTTGCATTACCATTTTTATGAGATACAAAAACTAGCTATCTCCTCATTTTTTTAGCCAATATTTAATCCAGGAACTCTTCCTGTTAATGTGCAATCTGTCTAACTATCTGTTAAGTAAAAATCTTCAGCAATAAGTGTCTTTGGACAAATCAATCCAAATATTGACCTCTATCCAGATGTAGAAGCCATGTCTACCTATCGAAGTCCTTTTTTCACTCAAACATATTGAATATGCAGCAATTTTCTCCACATTCCTCAGAGAGAAAGGAGTATGTACTAAGCAACTAAAAAATCTCTTCCTTGGGATATATGACACCTATTAACTTGTTTCAACCATATAAGAACTGCACATATAATATTTCCCTTTATCTGTTAAAATTTGAAGTCTATAATTAATTTGTTTTTAAATACATCAAAGTGGTTGAGGTCATCTTTAGAAAATGACTTAATTACTTTCAGCATTATGTCTGACATTTCCTTCAACACAAAATATTTTCCCGAAGTTTTTGTGGCAAAAGCAATATATGGGGTCTGATTTTATTGGCCAAGGCTCTAAAAGCTGTGTGGTCGAGTTGGGTGGTGAGACTGCCAGGTTTTATTGTTTTCATACTGATCTGATATGGCAGCTCCAGCAAAAGTCTCTAATGACATAAAATACAAAAAATATAGAGGGACAATTTCCTTTCAGCTGTGTTATTTATGTGGAGTTCAGCAGTCAAGGAAACTCTCACCTGTTTTACTTAACGGCACTTACTCTCAATCTTACTTTTTGTGACCAGGGAGGCAGTTAGAATCCTGGCCACATGCTCAGCCAGTACATATTCCTCCTGCCCTCTCTCCCATGGCCTTCTATTTCTTTTTTTCTATGGTGGTGTCATAAAATTCAGGAAACACTTACCACTGATTCCCACCATGGAAGTTATAGAAAGAACTGTAGGCACTCGCTCTCTGTTACCAAAGATGACAGGTTTGACATTTAGGAAGAATTATTACAAGCATGTTCCTGAAGACTGAAAAAGTCAAGTATTTTATTTTCTAGCCCAAGCCAGAGGGTGATGTGAGATACTCAAAACATTTTTGTTCTTTATTATAACCAAATATGTGTAAATTAGGAGTTAAAATTAAAATAAAAATTGTAAAACTGATATGTATCTACAAAAAGTGCTGATAGAGTTGAATTTTATTAGCATGAGGCACTATAACTGAACATGGACTAAATATGAGAAAAATAAATAATAAAATGACATATAAAAATAAAAATTTTGATTTAAGTGTATAGGGTAAGGACTAATTTTTCAAGAGAAAAATTATATAGTGTGTTTGTATAAATATATATTCATATGTATGTATGTTATGTATATATGTATGTATGTGTGCATAACGAGAGATTCACACATTAAGTAATAGACTATTCACTAATTGCAGAGATTAGAAGAAAGCCGGGCATATCCCAAGCAAGGATCCTTATGAATTTATCTTTAAAGCAGGACTGATTGATTTTGAACACTGTTCTGCCAGTTATCAGGGGGGTTACCTTGAAAAGGACATTAAACTTCTCTGTGACTTAGTTGCCTTGTTGATAAAATGAAAATAAGGTTGTGAGGATTAAATGAGTTAATATATGGTAAGACCTTAGAACAGGGGTTAGTAAACTTTTACTCTGACGTGCCAGGAAATAATTCTTTAAGGCTTTGCAGTCTCTGTCCTATCTTTTTCCTTGTTGCTGTTTGGTGTTTCTTCTCTTCTTACAACCTTTCTTAAAAATCTCAAAACTGTTCTTGCTCAATGAGCCATACAAAAAACAGGCCACTACCTGGAAAGAGTGTCTGAGCCGTACTATTTAAGTGCCAGTTATTGTTATTATTATTATTGTTGAATCTTAAATTCATAGCCAAATGATTAGAAATAATAGGCTTTAAATAAATATTTATTTTGGGAATAAATAAATAATTATACCATATATGCAAATACATATTTCCCCTTACTGAGATCATGGGAAATGGAAGTACTGGTATTTTCCTCCTTTCTTGACCTTTCCAATCATAAACCATCATTTGAAAATTTAACAAGTCCCTCACAAATTACTTAGTTGTTATAAAAATATTTGGAGTTTATGTGCTTATTTCTTTACAAAGATGGTCTCTGTACATTGTTAAAAGCCGAAGTTCCCTAATGTGGTAACTGTTGGATTACAATATGGGCAAGTAAAATTGTGCATAATTTTATAAACAGGCTTATTATTAGCCCATCACAGTGCTATCATTGGGCTATCATCCTGATTGTCTTTAGAATTCCAGGGGATGGCACATAACTATTAGTTCTATTTAATAGAAATGATCATTAGATTCATGGAAATGAAACTCTCTCCCAGGGAATTTCAGGTGAAAGTAATGACTAATTTGTTCCAACCATAAACAAATTTAGAAATCAAAGTGATTTGTGGGAAGATCAGAATCCTCTTTGTGGGCACTTACCACCTTAAAAAAATAAAAAGCCAATGGAAAGGGTGCCTGTTTTCATTCAGCACCACTAAATTAAGCTTTAAGTATCTGAACAAAACCTAAGCACTTTAGAACATTATTCATTAGCAAGCTGCTTTTCATAACAGTCAGCCCATTTATAGATCCACCTCAAGGCCTCCCTACTTACAGGCACATACCCACACACCTTATACACTCAACACCCTACATGTGCCCAAACACCCTATATACACATGCCCTAAACACACACACATGCACACACCTTACATAAATACAACCAATCTTTATTTTGAAAAATATATATACTTCTATTTTTTTACCTCGCATTTATTAATGCTACACTTAAACCTTCGAATGCCAATTAAATCCCTGATCTTACCCTCTCCATAAACTTATTGTAGAGCAAGACCAAAAAGGAGGGGTAGAGGTTTCCTACCTGGCTACTTTTGTGTAGAGAGTGCAACTTCTTTTTACTAAGGAAATGTATTATTCATAGGATGAATTCATCATGGAATACATACCTAAATGCCCTGAGGTTTTTATAGATGGCAGTAATTAAGCAGTGAATTCAAGTAGGAAAACAGACTTTGTTTCCTTAGCAATAAACATTTCATTTGGAATGAACATTATACAAGAGAAATGCAGATAGTTTGTTTTTTTTTTACCTCAGTCACATTAGAGTATAACATGTTAGTAACAGGTGGACATGTAAAAGTGCAAAATGGCATTTTATTGATTTACAAAGATATTTATCAAGTTTGACATTATAATATTCAATAAGAGAAGTACATAGATAATAGCTGATTTTTTCATTGCTATTATTTTTACTGGACAAGAGTTCACTTTCATTAGTGAGATATACAAAAATATGTAGACTTTTACCCTGAAGGAGATTATGCTAGAAATTTAGGCAACGGGGCTTAACATAAGAGTGCACTAATAAGGCAGCTCTCTGCATTCAAGGATTTAAACTTGTCCTCTGCCATCTTCAGTTGGATGTGTATTTTATATCACAGCCATATATCTGCAGTTGTTAAATCTTAATTAGTTTGGCAAGTCGACTAGCACCTGGGTAAGAAGAAAAACTGAAAAGTGGGCTCACGCCTCACACGTTGTGTAATTCAGGAGGGGTGTGGAGGAAAATTATAGGTAGTGATGCTTCTTCATCACGGTCCCAAATCAGTTTCCATCATTTTTTGCAGAACCTAACACAGTACAAACTCTGTGAAACTTATAAAGCAGTTGGGGCAAAAATAAAGTGGGAAGGCACTAAAACCCCTCCTAGATGAAAAATATTGTCAAGGTAAATATAGAAATGGGTGGGAGTTCTGAAATGTCTCAAATGAAACGCAAAGACTGAAGTTTGTAGTAGCCATGTCTTTCTAGTCATGGATAAAGCATTTTTAGTATCTAAGAATGGATAAGACTGAATTTTTGCTTTTCTCCATATCCATGTTTTGGGTTTAAACTTTTCCAACAAAATTCAATAAATGTATATTCTTGGAAATAGTTCATTCATCAGTCCTGGAATCATAATAGGAGAATGCAAATTGCAGCCTGCCAGTTAGTGAGCAAGGTCAAGAGGTAGCCAAAGGAGTAAACAGTAAAACTATATTTCATAGGAGAGGAACAATTATGGAATTCAGCAATACAAAAAGCATAATGTATGGTGGATTTCACTAAACATTTTTCACTCTTGTGCAACCTTAGAGAGGCTTATTCTGAAGAATTTGCTTATTTTCATCAGTGAATGATTTTACAGAGAGAAATATCAGGAAGCATTTTAAGATTGTATTCACTTTGTATGTTGCTCCTGATATACAAAATATATCAATTCTAAAATCCAAGTTTTTTTCTTATGTAATAGACTTGGTTACTCAGTAGAGTGAACTTTTCATGAAAGCCCTGGATATAATTGAGTTTTCTTTCATGTCTTTAAAGCTTTTTTAAAATTCATGAATTTTCTTATCATTTCTGCAGCAAAGGAAAAGTATTTCCAAATCCTTTTTGAATTTGATGTTTAATATTAGCATATTTAAATATTACAGAAATAGAGTGGAATAAATCTTACATAGGTGAGTATTTGATTTTCGATGCATTTCAATGTTACAAATAGGTCAGTCAGTTATTCCTATTAACTTGGCTCTTTTACCTGTCACAGAGCTGTCTAGATTGTCCATACTGGATCCCGGAGTATGCTCCAGAGCTCTCAGGGGCCTGGGGATTTCCAAAGCATCCTCCTCATCGTCAGCATCATCATCTGGGACATCTGTTTCCAAATCGGAAATCAAGGCTCCGGACACATAACCTAACGGTGGAACTGGGGGCTGTGGAGGTTGATTATTGCTTTGAATGTGCCTAGAATTGAAACAGAAAAAAACAATGTAAGACATTTAAAGTCCAAAAATTTTAATTAGACTTAAGCAGCATGTTAGCTACAGACCCATGTTAGCGACAGAATAACGGTCACTAATTCTGTCTTTTTACACGCAACTAACGAATTTTGGAGTGTACAGCATTTTCTTACACTTCAGAAACAGTGGGTTACGTACACCTGCTTCACACAAAAAAATCACTATCGAGTCTTAAACTCTTTTATTGATATTTATGGGGTGATAAGCAGAGAAAAAAAATGCAGACCAAATAGTTTTATATCAATAAATTATCCAAGGGAGAATAGGGATATTTGTCACACATAACTATTTAAAGCTGATAATTTTCCCCAAAAAGAACTTAATGATTTTGTTCCTAGTTTACTGTCCATGTTCTCCTCAACTTTAACCCATGGGGTCCGCTGGGTCTCATAAAGAAAAGACGTCACATGTGTGAAGTGGATAGGACATGGATTTAGAATTTATCAAAGTGAGGTTCAAATTTTAAGGGAATTGTTTTAAATCACGTGGCTAATTAAATGCGGAGCTAACCACTGGAGTTTGGTTTATTGGCTCTGTGACTACTTAGAGCTTCTTCTAAACTGTAAGATACTAAACGAAAGCAATTCATTGCTATTTATTACACTTATTAAAGAGTGAGTATATTCCATTTATTTATGTATTCTTTTCTTTGACTTGATACAAAAGCATATAAAAGACTCCTGTTATTAAAGGGAAATGAAAAACATGTGTTACACATATTTACTCTTAGCTTTTGAATTAATGATGAAAGATTATTTTTCTTTATCATTTGTATTTTTGGGAAATATTTTATTCTTCTAAAATTAGTTTAATATCCTATCCCAAATGTATTCTTGAACTTTTAATCTATTTTAATGTTAAGGTTCTCTATCTTTCAGTGTAAAAAATTTAAAAAAGCTCTGGAAGCTACCTCAGCATCATCAGGCCCACATCTCTAATGTAACATAACAGGAATTTGAGGCCCCAAGTTATAACTCAGTCTATCTCAACTCATTAACTGCAAAGTCAGGAATAAAAAGCAAATATCCTGTTATTACAGAAACTCTTGATGAGCACATCTTGCTCTAAGTGTTGCTTCAAATTCTGTTCCTGAATCAGGAGTGGAGTGATCCAAGTTTTGAATAAGAAAATATAAGGCAATATTTATATGCATGATTAATTCTTCTTTAACAGTATGGACTTTGGTTCTGGGAAGGACAGAAATGATTGATACTCTAGTATTACATTATTTTTGTCACCTCCTGATGGAACAGATATACTTTAAGAGGTAAAAAGTTGACTGAGTTCATCAGAATTGGGAGAAAAAGTGAAATATAGGAAAAGAGTACATAACATTTGCAAATGTCTTTTAAGGGACAGTCAATGTTCTGTGCACTTAGCAAATCAATACTAAGAGAATCTCCTCCCTTGATTCTGGTGCCCTGTCCAGACAGAAGGGCACTTCCATGCCAGAATGATAAGGTCCTATGTGAAGAACACATCGCTTTGGCATGGCGAGTTGGCAAAAGCATAGTGGAGGACTGCTAGATTGAGTAGGAATATAGAGAAATAAACAGTGTCTGCTCTATTGGTACCTAGAGCAGGTGGAGATCAACTAGTTCACTCATTAGCCATTATCTATCAAACACTTACTAAGTGTGGAAAGATAGCAGTGAACAACTCAGATGAAAAACCAAGCACTAATAGCAACTAATACAGTCAAGCACTGTACTAAGAACTCTACAACTGTGAACTCCATTAATTCTTATAAAAATTATGATGTGTAGTAAGGAATTCAGATAGGTCTGGCTGGCTCTCAGATACGGGGTAATCTAAATCCTTGGAGTGTCTTGCCTGTTTAAAGGGTTTCTGCTTACGTGAGGCCCTTAGACTACTAGTTGAACAATGTGATTTATAGCAAAGCCTTGGAGTCACATTGTATCAGCTTGGTCATTAGAGGGGCCAGAAACTAAGGGCAGCCACATGGGGAGTTGACAATATATACAGTGAGAGAGCCCCATTAAGACTTGAACACAGGGGCTGGCTCGATAGCCCAGTGGATAGGGCACTGGCATACCACATGGGAGGCCCCGGGTTCGGTTCCTGGGGACCTCTCCTAGCGGGCAGACCGCCTTGAGAAGAGCAAGCCGCCATGGGCGGGCCAGAGCCACCGTGGGCAGGGCAAAAAGCTGCCACGGGCAGGGCAGGTCGCCCGCGAATGGAGCGCAGCCAGCCACCCGCGAACTGAAGCAAAGCCGGCCGTAAATAGAAGCAGAAGCCGCCCACAAGCGGGGAAAAGCCACGCCTGCGTGGTGACCAGTCTTGGCGCGTCGCCACAGCAGAGGGGAGGGGAGATATGTAATAAAATAAAGCTTTAAAAAAAAAAAAGTCTTGAGCACAGGCTGGGGGAGCTTTCCTGGATGATAATATTCTGTGCATTATCATACATTGTTGCCAAGACAGTCACAAAGTCCACAACTCCACTGGGAAAGGCCACCTGTAAGCTCTGTGTTTGGAAGTTTTCTGAACTCTATCCCATGTATCTCTGCATCCTTTCACTGTAATAAGCTGTAACCATGAGTCTAACAGTGTTTTCCATGAGTTCTATGAGTCCTTCTAGTGAATTATCAAACCTGAAGGTGGTCTTGGGAACCGACAAACTTGCAATTGCTTTCAGAATGGGGTGGCCTTGGAGACTGCCCTCTAACTTTGTATATGAGGTAATCACTATCATCACCATCATTTTACAAAGGCGGAAAGTGAAACAGAGAAATGTTAAACAAATTGCTCAAGTTCATACAGCTGTAAGAGGTAATGACAGTTCACCTCCATAGTGATGTTCCCAAACTTGGCTGTTCCCTAAACCCAAACCAAGCAGTAAGAATCACTAGGGGGTAGGGCCTAGGCATCAATATATTTTAAAGTTCTCTAGGTAAATCCAAAAGTCTCCAGGTAGAACTCTAAGTTAAGAGTCCAAACTTTAATATACTATGTTGCACAGCTTTATCAGTGAACTTAAATGAAATTCTGTGAATCTTAAAGCAGATGGCTTCAGCTGAAATATTGTTTTATAAAGCAGCCTGATGGAGGTAATACTGTTTAACCATAGACAGTCAGTGACCTTAGAGAAAGCATGTGATGAATGTTTGAGAAAATGTTTAGGAAACTCTTTTTCTAAGAAAAGAAACTACGTTTATAAGAAAACTAACACAGTGATATTCCTGGTTTTGCTATCTCTGCATTATATTGGGCTGCATTTCCACACTAAATAGTTCATTAATAGTGAGAATAAGAACATTGCCAACTTATCCCAGGAGCTAAACCTATTTTTTAAAAGATGCAAATGTTATTTTGTAAAATTTTACTATAACTTCAAACACATGATCTAAATCTAAGGAAAATAATCAAAGGCAGGTCAATGAGATTTTATTTTCAAGAGTCAGATTTATATGTCACTATTGGAAAGGTAAGAGAACAAAAAACTGTACAAAATTTTAAGAGTTAGTCTCTGTGATATTTTCATGGGATCTCTAAGTAAAATGTGATCTACGGCTTATGAAAGTTTATGGTTTAAACAGAAAAAGGGAATTTTAGGTTTTGAATGTACTATAGTATTTTTTGATGCACTTACTGTTACTGATGTTGTTTTTATCTGACTCATTTAATTCAGCCCAGGAAAGGATTTTGCATAACTGACACTGGCCATATGTGACTTGCAGAAGATTATACTTGCATAGTCATAATCACATACAGAATTAATTACAGACACTTTGAATGGCATTGAAAGTAAGTCCAGGGATAAGCTAATTGAAGCTAAATTGTAAATTAGAAAAGATTCTGGTGTAGTCAAAAGCCACTTTAGCCTAAAATTCAGCAGATATGAATTCTTGCCCTGGTTCACTAACTTGTCATATGATTTTGGACAGCATATTTAACATTTCTGCAGTCAATTTCCATAACTAAATGATTCAAAAGTAGTGCAAAAATATTTCTAACCCCAGCTGAATAGTTCTATGAGAACGTCTTGTGAATTTAATGTTGAAAGAGCAGTTCTTCCATTCATATATGGAAAGCATGTGTCTCCTGACCTGGCAAGGATATTTACCATGCTTGCTTTGCTATATCAAACTGATAGGCTCTTGTCAACTCATCCAGATGAGCCTGCAGCATGGGCTGCATCTCTTCCCGTGGCGACGGAGTAAGAGTTGCAGTGGATTGCTGTCCGAAGGAGATAGCAGGAGAAGAAGCCACACCTCGGACAGGAGGCGTTGGGACCCGGTCTTCATCTTCTTCTAGTTCATCTTCCATACCTTGGTGTAAGTATGTTTGTACTGGTAGTGGAGGACACCAGCTATCGCTGTCATAGCTGAAAGTTTATGAGAAAAATAAACACACTGACACATACAAACACACACTGGTACTATTAACCTAACTCACCTGTTATCTTAATTTCTAAGCATACTCACATTTATCTCAATATCACAATTTATTCTTAAAAGACATTGTTAGCTAATTGTTGCCTCACAGTTACAAAAGGCAAGACGTTTCCAACAAATTTACTCATGTGAAAAAAAAAACCAAAGTGCTAATTAAAGACAATTAATGAATATGAGTGCTTACAGATTTAACCACTTTCTTCTCCTGCTCCTCCTGTGCATGAAGAGACTGTGCCAATAGAGCCGACTGATCATCTAAGAAGTGCTTGAGAATTTTATTTAGTCTCATTCTAGATCTTATGCCAACCTTTCATTCCTTATTACATGGCAGTCATCAAGATTCTGTGATACAAAATGTATTTAACATCCTTTTGATTCTCTTAATTTTCTCAGTAGAAACTAAGGCTTCCTTTTATCTCATCATCTATATTCAAATCTACAAAATGGAAATTCAAAACCTCTCTCTTATGCTTAAAAAAATAAAATTTTAAAACAGCATGTATTAACATTTAGAGACATTGGTCTGGGAATGCAAAAAATTAATCCAAAAAGGTTTTATTGT
>PVKH010029728.1:0-12617 GCA_004027955.1 Chaetophractus vellerosus | reverse complement strand
TTTTTTTTTAGTTAAAGAATATCTTTGAATTAGATGAAAGAGCTGAATATGATGGAGAAGGCCAGTATTGATACTAGAAGGGCTTTATTAAAATTATTTACCTCTGCTTTTTAGGTTCTAATGAGGGTGCTCTCTTGACATCAAGCTTCTGGATCCATTCACAGAAAAGTGTGATTTCTCAAATGTTGAGACAGGCATGATGCATTTGGCAGTCAGCCCTTGTCTCTTTGGTGTAGCTGGACAATAAATGTGGGCTTGGGGGAATTTGGAACATTCCAGAACCTTCTCCTGGGGGATCCTGGCATTGTCAGTTCCTACTTTAGTGCATGATATCTTCATGGTGGCAGAATAAAGCTGCCTTTCATTGTTGGATTATGGTTTTGCAAGTTCTTAGCTCTTTTCTTGCATCCTATCATTGTGTCCGGTCTTTATTAATGGGACAGGGCTCCCTATGACTGAGGATGATGGTCCTGGAGATGGTATGAGATTAGGAGGGCTGTTCTTCTGGGGTTTTCTTAGGAGAGGTAGGGGTGGGGGAGTGATGGAAGGAAGCACTCAGAGCTAATCAACTGGATAAGGATCCTTAAATTTGGAGGGCTTCAGGCTTTCACAGATGCCAAAATCTACACTTTGAGTCTGTACTGCAATGCTGGCTATTTCAACCTTTTGGCAGACCTTCCCTTGGGTCAGAGGGACATACATTTGATCAAATATGGGACAATTTAAATTTAGAAGTGACAATCTGGACTGTAGAATTTGGCCATAGCTTGATAAAAAATTTCCAGCCACTTCTCTTTGAATATGTCTCATACATTTTCTATCTTCTTGGTTAGTTCCAACATATAGTTCAAGGCTATCTTAGCATCACTTTAGAGTGGACTTACTGGTATTCTGTTATAGACTTATTGTGATTCACACAGTGAAAGAAATTACATTAATGTGGATCCAGTGGCCACTGGATGCTTTGGGGGCAGGGAGAGGGAAAATCAGTTGCAATACAGGGGCTCTTTTGGGACTTGGGAATTATCCTGAGTGACATTGCAATGACAGATATAGGCCATTTTATATCAGCATATAACATGCAGAACTGTGTGGGAGAGAGTGTGGTCTACAATGTGAACTATGTTCCATGCTTAGTGGCAAAGTTCCCGGATGTGTTTATCAATTGCAATTAATGTGCCACACTAACGAAGAATGTTTCTGTGGGAGGTTGTGGGAGGTGTGGGAGGCAGGGCATAAGGGAATCCCCATATTTTTGTGTAATAATTATGTAATCTAAGTATCTTTCAATAAAAAATTTAAAAATTTAAAAAATATATCAATGCCCAGGCTCACCCCACATGAATTAAACAGGTTTTGGCGACAGGACACAGACTTGAGGAATTTTAAAGGCTCTCACATGATCCTAAGGGGCAGCTTGGGTTAAGAATTGCAGGGAAAAAATGTGCAGTTCCAGTGAAATAATAAAAACTTTGAGTTCTATTAAGAATTTACACTTCTCCCCTTCTCCTCTGGCTTGGAATTCTGAGTCAGGAAAGAAGGCATGGGAAGCTTCTAGTTCTCACCTTACAAGGCATTTTTCCCTGCCAAAGTGCTCACCAAAGTTGCTGACACTTCTGTGGCTGAGGTGGGAGTTGGGAGGGAGGATAGATGATATTGGGAGGGTCTACTGTGGCTGCCACTGATGTCACTTGACATGACTTCTTTTGACTGTGACAGACACTTAAAGTTGACTCTTTTTCTGGGGGAGGTGGGAAGCATTTGTGTGTTCTTCAGAGACTGCCTCCCATCTCTGAAAACCTCTCCTCTGCCATACCCTTGGTATTTCAGCAGCCAACACATGCAGAGAGGCTCTGCTGGTGCCCTGGGAGGCCATTTGGGCAAAACTCCTTTAAGATGGCTCCACATCGATTCTCTCTTGTTCATGTCAGCCAACTCTCTTCTATGTGCTTTCAGACCTGCTAGTGAAACTTTCCTCTCAGGCTTGTCTACACAGAGTCCCAGTATCAGCCTCTGGTCCCCAATAGGCTCCAGGGCACACTGGCCAGATTCTAACTTGTCTCTGTGAAGCTCGATTCACTAGGCTTGTGGTGAAGGGAAGCACCATTTTGGCCAAAAATACTAGTCATCCACCAATATTTGGTTTACTTTACCTCCCACAGTTTGAGTGGCTTTTCACTACAAATCTGGCTTCCCAGAATAAAGACTACATTTTCAGTTCCCCTTCCAACTAGGTGTGGCCATGTTCATCAGTGCACGTTGAGTAGAAGTCATGTGGGAAATGTCCAGCAAAGGGAACTTTAAAGGGAGAGAGCATGCCCTTCTTCTCATCCCATTTCCTGCTGGATAGAATGTAGATGGCTGGGCCAGAAGTGCTATCTTTTTCCCAGAGGTGGAAGTGGCACATTGAGGAGGTTGAGCAAAAACTAGAAGGAGCCTGGGTCTCTGATGAGTGTTGAGCCACTGTCCACACACTGCCTGATGAAAATTTCATGTGAGAGAGAAATCAAATTCTATCTTTTAAAATCCATTACCCTTAGGGTTTTCTGACACTTATAAGTGACCCTAGTTCTAACTAATTCAGAATTTTTTATCTGAACTGGAGTGCTGCATGTAAAATATGTGGCATGAGCTTAGGTGGATAGCAGGTCACAAGGGCAGAGATATTGCAGGTTAGAAAAAGGGTGATCCCTGGTATGTGGTGGCAAACATTTGGTCAGACTCTCATCTGCTATACATTGGAAAGCAGACCATATATTAGTGAAACTTGTAGGGAAAAGGTCAGCACATTGGTGATGTTGGCTGTTTCTTGCCACTTTTAGCAAAGTACTTCAAGTGAGAGGTGAATTCAGCCTGGAGCTAGCCAGTCTGCAACCAGAGATTGAAGGATATATGGTTTAGCTCAGGAAGGCACTCTGTACTGCAGTCTGCCTTGTTATATGATTGAGAATCTAGCAATTTGGGGTCTTTGAAATGTTGAATATGTTATGTCAGTACCCTAAACCAAGAGGTGGCTGCAAAATGTCAACCTTGTTAAGAGATGAGACTATGGCCCCAAGCCTTTTTTAAGCAACTTCCTCTATGAGTTCCCTGCCATACAGTGAGAATCAGCCTACCTGGCTGCAAAAGTCAAACTTTTATTTCAGCTGACACTACATGGAAGGAGAGAGTCGTGGCCAGAACATAGACCAATAGATAAAAGGCCTGAGTTGTTAAGCTTAAAAACTCTTTCTTGATGAGATTTTTGGCTAGGTTTTTCACACATAGAAACAAAGACTGGAAGGCTACTTAATTTTTGAGGGAATTGTATTGGGAAAAAGGCCCATGAGCATCATCCTCTACAGCAATCCCTGGGAGCTGGAGCCTGCATTACAAGAAAGAGGATCATGATCACCAATGCCCATTTCAGATGTGGTTAGGAGGATGATGGTTAAGGAAGAACCTTCCAGAGGGCAAAGGCAGGGCCAAAGGGCAAGGGCATTTATTCTCAGAGAGTGAGAGATTGCCAGATGGTCTAACCAAGGGGCCAACTTACCATCAAGGAAGGGAGTATTTGCTATTCCTGTCCAATGAGATATGGCAATAGTTATGGACCAGTGAAATCTGGGTGTTTCTCATTCTCCCCATTTCCAAATGGGAGATTTTTATTGATGTTATATTTTCTCTACTACTTTTATTTTAGGCATGTGATGGGAAGATAGATAAGTTCAAGTACATAGAGCCCCTGACCATTATGAGCCATATCTGGGCCTGATGGAAAGGACTGGCTATCACTCACAGACTCTGAATGCAGTTACTGCTTGGCCATTGCCTTCTTTTATGGAGAGTATGGGTGTATCCTTTGTATTGTGAGAAGGATGCATATGGCTTTTTTGGGGATTTTATGGGTAGAAGGTGGCAGAAACAGCTAGTTTTCTCCCTATATCTGTTTTCTTCTTCCACATTTTACCTTATATTTTTAGCTGGACACATGGTTTCCCAGAATAAACACTATATTTTCTGATCTTTCTGGTAACTAGGTTTTCCTGTGTCACCAAGTTCTGGCTAGTGGGATATAAAGAGTATGTGTGAAGCTTCTAGGAAGTGTCCTTAAAAGGAAGACTTGTGCCTTTTTAACTTTATTGGTAGGAATGTGGACAGTGTCATCATAGCAGCCCTTAGCCACTAATTTAGACTTCAATAGACAAATACAGTTCCACCTTTTAGAAGTCATTGTTGTTTTGGGTTTCCTCACTTATAGTTGAATCCAATTTTATGGAGGGTGTTGAGACATAGTGCACACTAGCTTAGGAGCAAAAACTTCCCTCTGATCTCCAGCTCCTTCAATTTTGACATCTTATACCATTGAGGGTGAGAGTGATAAAACTCTTTGTCAGGTATTTTCTTGACCAGTCTTGCATAGGTGGCTTAACAGCTTGCTCTGAAAAGTGGGGATAGGTGGCACCTATTTTCTAGATGCCCCTGGGGAAAAGGAGACAGAAAGACTCCAAGTTTAACATCCCATTATCATGATGTATATGAAACCAATAGTTTCAGAGAATGTGTATCTAGTTAAATGACTGATTGTGTGATATACTGCAAATGCTCAAGGAATACAGAGAATCAAGAAATTATTATAGGCTGAATTAGTCAGAGAATCTTCTGAGGTTGGAAGACTCAAAGAATGGGTCTGGATTACTAGACAAAGGATGAGCAATGTGTGTGTGTGTGTGTGTGTGTGTGTGTGTGTGTGTGTGTGTGTGTGTGTGTAGGAGTGAGACCACCTAGGTGGAAGCTCTGAAATAGGAGTGTGCATAGTGCATGTGGGACCCTTTCTTTGCAATTTCATATTTATTAGTGAAATTTGATCTCCACTTTCCTGGTTTTTCCTTTTTGTCACTTCCCAGAATTGATCCATGAATTACATTAGGATGGCTTTATTGAAGGGAGTTTTTCAGGTATGGAAATCACCATCGGCTGCTTTCCCAACTGTTCCTAGTTAAAAAGATCACAATTTTGTTTGGGTATCAGGCAGCTTTTTACCTAAGTGGATACCAGAACCCAACCCAGTCCAGAGGGGCTGTGATGACTCTATGTCAAGCAAGGGACTCCCATTACCCATGCTAGTTCTTCATATAGGAATTTGCAGCAGTGTAATTCTGGCCAATGAGTTGCAAAAAGAAATCTGCTAGTGGCTAATGGTCCTTTTGGGAAAGTTTGCTTTACTATTTGAAAGGGACATAAAGAAGAGATGTTCTGTCTTCTGACATGTTTTGTGAGCTTGTAATGCTTAAAACATCCATAGCCATCTTGCCATGATGAAGGGACAAGGATGAGGACAATAGCCAACCTGCCTGGGAGAGCAGAGCAGAAAGGTGGAAAGAATCTGGGTTCTTGATGGTGTCATTAGGTTGAAACTGCTTGATTTGTGAGAAAATAAACCAACTCCTTTATTATTTTAACTACTTTAACTTGGTTCTTTTGTCACTTGACAGATACACCAGGGTACTGCTCCCTGCTCAGAAATAGGGCCTCAATTCTTCTGCTCCACTCTTCATGAGATGATCTTGACAGAGCTGTCTCCTGCTGGTGACCCCTGTGATGCCACTATTGACCTCAGAGGAAATGGATTCTGCTTTTACCATTGACTTCATCATCCAATCATAGGACTGTGTCCTCCCTTGTAGTTCCCAACAAGTATAGCAGAGACCAGGGTGTAAATTAGAACAAGATATCTCTGAAGGTGCATGGATCATGGAGGGGAGGTGTGTTTGGACAGCAGTTTACAATTGTGGCACTGGCTCAGACCCAGATAGCTCCCCATCTTATTTCTGTCTTGCCTGGGGCAGCTTAACTACTTCCTACCACACTGCTGTCCCAGAGAGAGTAGGAAGATTTCACTCAAGTTAGTCCTTTTGCTGTGCAAAATATGGTCCCGGGACCAGGTACATCAGCCTCACTTGGGATATTGTTAGTAATGCAGAATCTTGGGCCCTAACCAAGACCTACTGAATTATATCTGTATTTTAATGAGATTTCTAGATGATGTATATGTCCATTAAATCTTAAGAAGCTGCTCTAGTCTACAGCTTGTCTCTTAAGTATTCACTTCCAATTCTAGATTTGAACTCTACCCAAGACAGTTGACAGTGGGAACATCTGTGTTTTTCAGGTGGGACTCATCCTCACAATGTTTAACTCAACAACGCAACTACATAACCTCAATACTAATACGTATCTCCAAATCCAGGTTTTTCAGTTTTTTAAAATTGTCAACTGTGGAACATCGACAGCCCAATTCAGGTAGGGGATAAATCAGTTCCTTTATATTTCCATCTTCTTTCATTATAAAAGTAATATTAAAATAATAACCTTTGGACCTTATCTGCATACATATTTAATTTTGACATATTTGATTCAATAGTTTATGTTACAATTTTATATTCTACATTTCATTCAGCATTATACTCATGTAAGCGCCTATTCTGTCACAGCTTTTTCTCCACCCCCCCCCCATAACTTGTATTTTCTCCTCCTTATGCCCCTGAGATAATTAATGTTAAAAACCTGATCTGTGTCTTTTCACACTTTTCTCCATCTTCATACAAATATATACAAGCATATATGTCAGTTTGGGGATCTTTACTTTTTCTTTCCCCAAGCAACATTGTTTTACGTATTTATATTAGCTTGATTTTTCCCCCTTAACCATTATGGATGTATATCTTCAGGTCAGTAGGCATAGAAATAACTATATTTAATAAATAGCTGCCTAATATTCCTTAGTATGGATGCATTATCATTTATTCAATTATTCCCCTATTTATAGATATTTCAGTTGTTTCTAGTTTTTTCAGTTAATTTTTTCCTTATATAGATAGCCTTATGAACTGCTACTTTTAGTTCTAAAGATAGATTTCTAGAAGTGAGATTGATGGGTGAAAGGAAATATATGTTAGAGTAAGGTAATACTGTTACAAACAGATCCTGGGACATGTGATATTTCCAACATAATAAGAGTAAAGAATCTAAGCTAATTCCAGGTACTAAGGTACCTGCTGCAAAGGACTCTGGAAAGTGTAGTTTAGGTGCGCCCAGAAAGAAGAGGAAACAGGTTTTGTGAACAGCTAGCCAGTTTCTGCTACAATGTTCTTTTAATTTAAATATGTATTACCAGGTCACTTTTACAAAAGTCAGTAGCAATTCACATTCCCACCAGCAAAATATGAGAGTGCCTATAGCACTGAATTCTTGCCAGTGCTATATGGTATCATTCTTTTTAATTTTTCCAAATCTGATGGATGAATAATGGGATCCAAGTACTACTTTAATTTGCTTTTCCTTGAATATTAATTTTGATACCCTTCTCATAAATTTAACAGCAATCTAGCTGATTCTTTTTTCATCATTTTTTCATTTTACTTTTTTTTCAATTTGTCCTACCTGTTCTATGTTCTGTTCCTTTTTGCCTCCTTTCTTGCCTCCTTTCAAGTAAATTCTTTCTTATTATTCCATTTCTCCCCTCTATTAGTTTGTTAGCTTTACATTTTGATTTACTCCTATTTCATTGATTACCCTAGAATTTCACCTACACCCTTGACTTATAAAAAGCTAATATAATGTTACAGGTTCCCCTGAAGACAGACTCTGAGATGGTGATGTTTATTAGAAGGTACTACTGGGTTTAACACTGCTGGAAGAGAAGGAAAGAAAGCAGGTTTGGTGGAGGGAGAAGTTGGGCTACACTTTCAACATAAGCCTAAAGCTATCCCCAAGGGACCTCTGAAGCAAGATGCTCCATCAGAATTGTTTTGTGTGTGGCTGAAGGGGCCACGCCTTTGTGTCCACACGGCTACCAGCCAGTATTCCAGGGATGCTCTGGGAAGGGGGCACCTGTCCTTGGGCAAGGTGGCCCTCTTCAGCTGATGGTAATTTCCAAAGGGAGGTGATACCTGGGGAAATAGGTCTTTCATTAAGTCTTGAAAAGGGGGACCAGGGTGTTGTAGCCTAGATTCTACTACAGATAAGTTAGTACTTTTACCACTTTATAAGCAATTCAGGGACCTGAGAATACATTGACTGCACTTGACCTCTCCTACATTTGTGTTTCTGACACTTATGCTTATTCTCTCTATATTTTAAATCCTCTAAAACATTATTATTATTGCATTTACATTATATATTCATTGAGATTTACTCACATAATCTTTCTGTGGTACTTCATTTGTTTCTGCATCTCTGAGCTCCCATTTGGGATCCTTTTCTTGTTCTTAAAGAATCTCTTTAGAATTTCTTTTAGTACATGTTTGCTAAAAATAAATGATTTAAAATTTTCTTTTTCTTAAAACATCTTTATTTGTCATCCACGAGGAACAGTTTCATTGATATAGACTTTCAGGTTGGCATTTGTTTTCTTTCAACAGAAAATGTCATTATTTTGCCTTCCTTCTTGAAGTATATTTTTCACTAGATATAGAATGCTTATTTGACAGCTTTTTGTTTCAGCACTTTAAGATTTATTTTTTTATTTATTATATCCCCCCCCCACTTGCTCTTGCTGTGTGTCCATTCTTGTGTTCCTCTCTGTCTGCTTTGTCTACCCCCGTTGCGGCGACGTGCCGAGAACAGTGACCGCGCAAGCCCCGCTTGTGGGCAGCTTCTGCTTCCATTCACGGCTGGTTCCACTTCAGTTCGTGGGTGGCTGGCTGCACTCCATTCGCGGGTGACCTGCCCTGCCCTTGGCAGCTTTGCCCTGTCCGTGGCAGCTTTTTGCCCTGCCCATGGTGGCTCTGCCTGCCCATGGCGGCTTGCCCTTCTCAAGGTGGCTTGCCCTTCTCAAGGCAGTCTGCCTGCTAGCAGAGGTCCCCGGGAACCGAACCTGGGGCCTCCCATGTGGTATACCGGTGCCCTATCCACTGGGCTATACGGCCGGCCCCTGTTTCAGCACTTTAAAAGTTTTACTGCTGCCTCTCACCTCCATAGGTTCTGATGGGAAATCGGCAGACTTCTAATCATTGTATGTAATATGTGTTTTTCTCTAGCTGCATGTAAGATTTTTTCTTTATCTTTGGTGTTCAGAGTTTGACTGTGATATAATTGGTGTGGCTTTCTTTGTGTTTATCCTTCTCATGGTTCTCTGAGTTTCGAGTCTGTAGATATATGTGCTTCATTAAAGTTGGAAATATTTGAGCAATTATTTCTTTATACATTATTTATGCCCATTGTCATCTCTCTTCTTTTTCTTTGATACCAATTACACATATGTTAGACCTTTTGATATTGTCCCACAGGCTCTTGAGGCTCAGGTCCTTAGCTGGACTCTGCCCTGTACATGTCTGTTTCAGGTGTTCATCAGAGTTTTGAGAAGTGTTAAAACAGCAATTAGAGTTACCCTTTGTGGTTCTCTCTATTCTGGGATTTCCATCTCCATTTCCAGTGGCTGTGGTTATTATGATCTCTGCTCCCCCCCCCCCTTTTTCCAGCCAGTAGGGTGGTGAGATTTCTCAAGATGTTCTTTTGGTTTGACCCTGTGCAGCACTGATATTGGTTTTCCTTCACCTAAATGACATGAAATTGGATGACTCACCCTGTGCTGTTTTTTCCACCCAAGTTTCTACTCTCTACAATCTACCTGTTTCTATTCACTCTCCAGGGCCTTCAGATTATTGTTTACTTCTTTAATTTTTTCTAGAGTTTATAATTGTAATCTATGGGATATTTGGGTATGATAGGAGTTAGTTCACCATATTGGAAATGGAAGACCAGTTGTTTTCTCTCAGCACTTTGAAAATAGCATTCCACTGTCTTCTGGCTTCTATTATTTCTGTTGAGAATCCAGCTGTCAGTCTTATTGTTGTTCTGTTAACGGTAATAGGTCTTTTTTTCTCTGTCTGCTTTTATGATTTTACTCTTTATATTTGATTACCAAAAGTTTTATTATGTTTGTCAAGATGTGGAATTTTTTGTTTTTGATAGTAATTCTATTGGGATTTACAGCACTTCTTGAATCTGTGGTTTGCTTTCTTTAGTCAGTTTTGGAAAATGTTCTTAGCCATTAGCACTTCCAATATTGCTTCTAATTCATTCTGTACCTCCACTACTTCCAGGATTCCAATTACATGTATGTTAAAACATTATTCCATGTTCATATGTCTCTCTTATTTTTTTGCTTTCCATCATTCTTTTCTCCTTTTTCTTTAGACTGGCTATTTTCTTCTGACCTACTTTTCAGTTAACCCATTCTTTTTTCAGATGCTATTAAGCCCCATTCTTGAATTCTTAATTCTAGTTACTGTACTTTTTAGTTCTAGAATTTACATTGGATTCCTTTGTTTCAAGTTTACAGCTCTTTGTTGAAATTCTCCATCTATCCATCTAATATCCTGAGCAAATTAATCTCAATTATTATTTTTTAATTAATTTTTTTTTTACATTTTGGAATATACACATTTTTTAAAGATACATAGATTACATAAATGTTACACAAAAATTAAAGGGAAATCCATATGCTCCAAGTCCACACCGCCCACAACCTCCCACATAAACATTCTTCATTAGTGTGGCACATCACCTGCAATAGATATATACATTTTGGGGCTATACAACTGAGCATGGACCATAGTTCACATTGTAGATGATACTCTCTCCCACACAGTTCTGTATGTTATACGATGATATAAAACGGCGTATATCTGTCATTGCAATGTCACTCAGGATAATTCCCAAGTCCTGAAAAAGCCCCTGTATTACAACTGCTTTTCCCTCTCCCTGTCCCCAAAGCATCCAGTGATCACTGGCTCCACATTAATGTTGTAATTTCTTCCATTAGTTGGATCACAATAAGTCTATAACAGAATACCAGTAAGTCCACTCTAGTTCATAGCTCTTCCCCCAATCCTTAGGAGTCTGGGATGGTGATCTCAACTCCACCTCCAAGTGAGAGGGGGTTTATATCTCATGGATAAGATGGATGGGATTATCCTGCCTGCAGTTGCAGACTCTCTCCATTCCATGGGATAGCCATTGCCCATCATCATCTCCCCAATAGATGTCCTGGGTGAGTCCATTGAGTTGTACGGTAGGAGATTCAGCACCACTGAGCTTCTGGGCCCAGCTGGCACATGGACAGCCCATAGACTCTGCTGTCTGGAAGTACACTGAAAACTCCAGCATCACATATAGGTTTGAATAGAACAGACAGATGGACCATGTGCAGGGAAGATATATTTCAATCAGACTCTGTCACTCTCAGGAGCAAGGATTCCAAATTAGGGCCCACTGGTAAGGCACCAAACTCTGGGGTTATCTGCCCTGATATAGGACCTGGATGTCTCCAGAGCACTCAGGAGCCCCTCTGTTTGGGGTGATATCCACATTGGAAGCCTATGAGGTCCTCTGGAGATGTGCATAAATGTTACCTCTGAGATGACTTCCCAACTCACCTTGAAGTCTCTTAGCCCTATGAACTCATTTGTCTTTACCTTTTCCCCCTTTTATTCAAAGTATTTTTCCAGTCATATTGCCCATTGGCACTTGTTAGTAATCCCTCATTGCCAGGTTGGCTCATCCCTGAGAGTCATGTCCCACACGGGGAGAAAGGTAATGTATTCCTATGCTGAGTTTGGCTTAGAGAGAGGCCACATTTGAGCAAAAAGGAGGCTCTCAGGAGACAACTCTTAGGCACCCCACAACAATAGGCAGTTTCAATTTCAAGAGCAAAGACTCCTAAGGCTAGTCATCAATAACAAGGGCCCATCAATGGATCATCCTCCTTGCCAGACAGTGTTGATGCTATTCCCTTGGAAAATATGGCAGAGCAATCCAGGATGGTAATTCAGTATTCTCTCATTTATTGAGTGAATCTCCACCCCCTGTAACCATGCCTCATGAGCATTTGGACAATTTTATATACCTTTGATGTATGTTCAGGTAAACTTCCTCCCATGCACCCCCAACCCTGACACTCCCCACCAAAGATCCTCTCATGTCCCTGTTGTAACCCTTCTGTGATCCAAAGCTTCTTCAAAGGTGAAGCCAATACAATAGCCAAATACAATTAATAGGAAAATGAAATAATAATGATATTTAAATGTAAGAGATAAAATATATGAAAACTTAAAAAGAATAAAATAACAAAATTATTAAATAAAATTAAAGGATTGGGTTTTTCAAAAAATGTGAAAAAATTAAAAAATATATATATATATATTTTTGACATTTTGCCTTTTATTGGTGCAATATCTGGTATCCAGTCTGTTCTGTGGCACCTTCCCCTTCTCACTCCCCAGTGTCCCACAATTTTTCATTTAATTTTCAAAGAAGGTTTAGGTCACAGCAAAGTCACACACAGAATACAATACACTCTCATATACTCAACTTCCTCCTCCATTCCCTGCCCCATACTGAAACCTTTTTTATGTGGATGGCAGAACCATTATAACTGATATACAGATAGTGAAACACAGCTACCAAACATTTTCAATGGTCCACAGCATGGTCTACATTTTAGATTGTACGCTTTTATAAATTTTGGTGATATTCACCCTGTCCTGTGTCCATCAATGCAAGGCAATGCAAAACATTTCCTAAAGATTTATTTATTTTATTACATATCTCCCCTTCCCCCCCGTTGCGGCGAC
>PVKH010029727.1:0-12612 GCA_004027955.1 Chaetophractus vellerosus | reverse complement strand
TGTACTTTTATCTTCCATCTCTGCCAAGCTATAAAATGGGAATTAATGGGAATCTTGAATTGCAACTTAATTACTTTTCAGAATAGGTGTATAATGCAGTCATTTTCACTGCCAGGATTTTGATTGAGAAGGTTTTAAAAGTTCATAACTGATCATAGGTATTTTGAAAATGTCCAACCCCAAATCTATATATATCATGTCGATTATTATTTATTAACTCAAAACTTTATGCACTATTTCCTTTAATTACAGGACCTGTTGTCAAGAGAATATTTTGTGAGCAGTAAGACCTCGCTGAGCCAAAATATCCTTTAAAGTGATATTTTGAGTAAACTGAGGCCTTCTGTTCTCATACAAGGACATCTCAAGACTTGCAGGATTATTTCTGAAACTTCTGCTTCCAAAAGAAGAATCATAGGCTCCCTATTGCGGGCACTGTATTTGTTCTCCCACCTGTTTATGCCAGTTGTGCTTATCATTGACATTTTAATTATTATTTGTAGTACTTAAATATGAAGGCAAAAAATTGAAACTATGAAACCCAGTTTGAATGTTCCAGAAAAACTTAATGAAATTAAGTTGGTAAATTTTGTTGTTAAAATAGATATGAAAAAATAAAAGTAAAATATTCAATTACATAACAAAAGTCTTAAATTCTCATTCCTGTTTAAATAAACTTAAATTGGATTCATTGTTGATATGGTTTAGACAAAAACAAAAGCTAAAAAAAAATAACCTAGAATTTATCTTTAGTAATAACTGCAAAACCTCTAATATTTCAATTTCATATACCTCACCTACTTTGAAAATAACTTAACTTTATGTGCAATATCATTTATTTATTTATATGTCTTTTACTTTCAACATTATTATTGACTGTATACTTTGTTGTAGGAACTCTTCTAGGTATTGGGAAAATCAAACGTAAATAAAGAAAAAAAGTTTCTTATATCAAAGAGCTCTAAGTGTATTTGGATATATAGAAAATTTCAAATAGTGTTAATACTTTAATACAAAATGAGCAAGTGCTTTGGGGAAACAAAGAGGAAGCTATAACTCCCTTTGTTCTTTTTATTAAAACCATAGTGAGATAACCACAGATATCTGATTATCTGGGGTGGGGGGAGGGGAGAGTATGGGATGTTGGAGTTCTCTGTGCAGGGTTTGTGTTATTTTTGTAACTGTAATGTAATTTTGAAATCATTTCAAAATAAAAACTTTTAAAAATCTACTCGATTTTTAAAATATCAAAGAACCTCACATTGTTCATGATTAGCACCTCACTTTGTGGGCAGGGACAGGTGATGTGCTAAGTTCAACATACGTGTCTCTGTATTGATGTGCACTGACCAATTCTCTTAGTCGGTCATTCATCACACACTTACCCAGTGTTGATATGTAGCATGCACTTACCCTTAAGGAGTTTATTAAAACTGCCATTGAATAACACTAGAAAACTCAGAACAATCCCCTGACAGGTCTGAACCCCGGTAATGTGGTTTTATTATCACAAACAAAATATGGCCTTTATAGGCAATTAAGCTTGCTATTTAATTATTTTCTCAAAATGGCTTCATATGAACTATTCTAAACTGAAATTATTATCTTTGACAGAAACTTAACACAGTGTAATTGGTTTCTATCAAATAATTCTGTACAGCATGTTAATTTGTTTAGGTATCTGTGGGGTACATTTTGTTCCTAACACATCCTGGCAGGTTCGCCAGGAAACCATGTCGTTCTATATTAGGTGTTTCATGGGAATATTACTGAGGAGATTTTACATCTGCGATGATAATTTTCCAAGTCAAAACTATTCTGCCTTGCTCTGTGGTATAGAACTTTGAATGTTTAGGCAAACAACTGTTTTCAAATTGGAACATCCTCAAACTTATTACTGAGAAAAATTCTAGCTTCTCCCTCAAGGAAAATTCATGCAAATATATGATTTTTTTTCTGCCTTGTGTCATAAATGAGAGAAAAATGAAGAAAAATAAACTGATACGCCTGCATTAGCTATCTTTATTTTTCAAGTTCTTTATGAGATTTCATTTCCTTCACACAACAGAATCAAGCTTGGTAAAAAGAGCATACTTCTCTTTAGTTGTGGGGAGTAGAAGAGAAAGGGGCATGAAATTACTGTAACACACAGTTTCCTCACTATATGTAGTGGCTATGCTACTACAGCTACAATTTATTGATCCTAAAAACACTTGATTGCTCTTTTAAGGAACTTAATATATTTTATATTTAAAAATAAAATAAAAAATTAGAGTTCTGGAAGTGTAGACATTTGAAGGACTATCAACTATATTCTGAATATCTTACTAGAAGTAATATCCAATATAATTTGGGGAATAGTTTCTATTCTGAGAAAACTAATCTAATGTACTCCTTAATTAAATTAATGGAAAGCACACACACAACCATTTTTTCTTATGGGAACGGGAAACTGTGAAGTCACTGTTGACCTAAGTGAGCGTCATTGGCCTTATTAGCTAAGTATTTGATTTATCATTATATTATGTTTCAAACTTCATTTCAGAATTGTGTCTCTGGAGAATCTTGTTATATTTTAGAATGGTACAGGGATATTTCACTTTCCTTTGTGAAAACAAAGATCCTGGACTGTATTTGAATCTCAATTAATTCTGGCATAAACTTGGGGCTGTTTATTTGTTTTAAAAGATACTAGGAACTACAAAATATGGTGCAAAGATGGCAATTTGTACAAATTGAACTCCAGATTCAACAAAACCAGTGTTGACATTTCAGCTGATTTTTTTTTTTGCAGAAATGGAAAAATTAATGCTAAAATATTATGGAAATGAAAGGAATCCAAATAGCCAAGAGCAATTTTCAAAATAAGAACCATTTTGGAGGATTTATACTACCTTATTTTAAAATTTACTGCAAAGCTCCAGTAATCAAGAATGTGTGGTTCTGGCTTAAGGGTAGACATATGGATTAATGGAAGGGAGTTGAGAATTCAGAAACAAACTTTTATATTTACAGTCAACTAATTTTTGACAAGCATGCCAAAACAATTCGATGGGGAAATGATAGTTTTTCCAACAAATATTGTTGGAACAACTGGACAGTCATATGCAAAAGAATGAAGTTGTGTCCCTACCTCACACTGTACACAAAAATCAACTAAAAGTGAACCACAGACTAATTCTTAGAAAAACATATAGCTTTTGGTGTCCATGACCTTTGATTAGGCAATAGTTTTATAGAAAAGATATTTTTAAAAGTGGTAAAATTAATAAAAATAAATGAATCAGAGTTCATCAAATTTAAACATTTTGTGCTGCAAATGATACCATTAAGAGAGTAAAAACACAACCGAGAAAATGGGAGAAAATGTTTGCAAATTATATATCTAACAAGAGACTTGAATCCAGAATATATAAAGAACTGTTACAACTCAATAATAACAAGACTAATAAGCCAATTTTAAAATGGGCAAAGCTGCAGGGGACAGTCACAGCCTCCTGCCAGCCTGGAGCTCAAAATTCAAGCCTGCTGTGGAGTCCAAGTGCTTCCCAACCTGAGCCTGTTCAGGCCAGGTCAAAACTGGCCGCCCCACTGATGGATGTAGGATGACCAAATACCTGAAATTAACTTGTTTCTTTCCCTGTTGCTAGGATACAAAGGAAAGAATTATATGTAAATTAGAAGGTAATGAGATGTAACCCTCTCTTGGTACCAGATTCTGATTCTTGTGGTCAATAATATCCTGTTAAAGCAGTGAAGTATGAAAACCAGCTTCAGCCGGTTGTCTGGACCTGCGCAGAAGAAGCCCCTTGCTGTCCTCACCTCAACTTGCTTAATTAACATAGTAAAATTCCCACCCAGGGGTGGAGTTATCCACCCCTTTTTTAATCAAGCAATGTATGTGCAAGCGTGATTTTCTGAACATAGTAATCATACAATTATATAACTAGCTATGTATGTTCATCCATATGCATAAAAGCTAATGCATAATCAAAGCAAATGCAAAGTAGTAACTTAGATATTTAAGCAAGAGTAAAACCACAGCATGGGGAGTTGGGTCTGAGTCGCTTTAGACTGACCTTGGCTCTGTCTACAGTCATAAAAACCTAAGTTCTGCCTAACTCTTGTGCTAAAGTTTTTTTTTTTTTAATACATCTCTGGTTATCCCCAAAGATCCAGCTCTGGGTTCTAACAAATTGGCAACTCTACCGGGACTAAAGTAAATAAATAAAAATGGTAACCAGAGAATGCTTCCAAGATGGACGGTGGAGGGGGCTGTCTGTACCGGGGCATCCCTGACTCCAGCGGCCACTTGGGATTTTCCTGAGGACTTGGGGTTACCCTGGGTGGAGTCCTTTTCCAGCCAATGGAATTAGGACAGAGAACTGGTTCATCTCCTTCCCTTGGCAGGTGAGTTCCTTCCTATATTTATTACTTCTGTTTTTTAAAATTATTTTTCCTAGCTGAACACGAGATAGCATTTGGTTTCAGTTTTGCCATTTCTCTTCAGCTCTGGCTAACTGCAAGTTAACATTTGGTTTACCTTTGCTAAAGTAGCAAAGGCTTGGTTACAGTGGGAGAAGCTTCATGAGTTTGAGTCCCACTCCCTCACTCCCTTAAAGGGGAAGCCTCTGTTTGGCTTTGGCTAACTATGAGTTAGCATTTGGTTTACCTTCGCTAGGGCAGCGAAGGTTTGGTTATAATGGGATAAGCTTAGTGAGTTTGATTCCCACTCCCTTGCTCCTGTACAGGGGAAGCCTGCTGCCGTATGTGCCTTTGTTTTGGCTGTTTCTCTCTCTCTCTCTCTCTCTCTCTCTCTCTCTCTCTCTCTCTCTCTCTTTCTCTCTCTCTCTCTCTCTTTCTGCTGCCATGGGGAACGAGTGCTCACCACTAGGATGCATCCTGAAAAACTGGTCTAAATTTGGGGGATCTGAGTTACAGAAGCATAAATTAATTACTTTTTGATAATGAAGCTTAACCTAGGTATAAATTAAATAACAAACAAATTTGGCCAGAAAATGCTTGTTTAAATTTTAATACTATATTGCAATTAAACTTGTTTTGTAAACAAGAAAAATGGGCAAAAAGTCCCACATGTTCAAATCTTTGAGTTGTGTAAAGATAAAGAAACTAAAAAGTTGTGAGTTGATGCTGTGTGAGTCCCCTTCACCCTAGTCAGAGATCTTAAAAGCAGTAAAAATCAAAGATGTGAAATGATAGAAAGCTTGGAAACAACCATACTAAAGGACTACGAATTATGAGTCAAATTAGTAAACTTTATGTTTCTGTTGTATCTTAACTCTTTTGTTTTTGTCTGTTTGCTCAGTGTATATTTTCATATCTCTGGATGGTAATATTAATTAACAAATAAAAATTCTTAAAAGAGCTCTATTCAAATGGCAAAAACTTTAAATAAGCACTTATGTTAATATATAAAGCAGTCTTTTTTTATCAAAATAGCTTTTTGTCCTTTAATCTTATCATATCCTGAAACTCCAAAACAATTAATGGTCTTTTTGGAGTTGTTGGGGATACTGAAAACCCTTCGTCCCTCATTTAGCTCAAATATGTATGTGTTACTCAGAAAAGGCTGTACATGGGAATGCAGGACCCCAGCAAGCTGCTTTCAAAAAAGTAAAGAGAGGGGCTGGCTCGATAGCCCAGTGGATAGGGCGCCGGCATACCACATGGGAGGCCCTGGGTTCGATTCCCGGGGACCTCTCCTAGCGGGCAGACCGCCTTGAGAATGGCAAGCCGCCATGGGCGGGCCGGAGCCGCCGTGGGCAGGGCAAGAAGCTGCCACGGACAGGGCAAGAGCCGCCACGGGCAGGGCAAATAGAGGGCTTAACCCAAGAGTGTCCAGTCACTCTGAAAACTACCATCCCTATCCAGGAAATACTAGAATTGCAAATACTAGAAATGAGGCAGGAACAATGGATTGCCTTTGGCTATGGAGGAGAGACCTGTGGAAAGACATCTGGGATGCCTGCCAGCGATGACAGGTAACTGTCTATCATGTCCCTGCCCACTCCTCTAACACCCCTCTCGGGAATGTTGAGGCAGATACCCTCACGAAGATCTGAAACTGTGCCATTGAAACCCGAGAAGCAGCAGAGTAACTCCACAGGAAAAACCAGACATCGTGGCTACCACAGCCTGTGGCAGCAGTTCCAGCTACCTGCTACTCGCCAGCAGCTCATGGGCATCACCCACGTATGTGATGGACATTGGGCTCTCCCCAATGGCTGCAACGATTACCTCGCTGGATGGAACACATGGGCCAAGTACAGACTCCAATAGCACGATGGCGAGTGGATTACATCGGTCCCCTCTGCCGGGTATCCTTTCACTGCCACAGACACTGCCTCCGAACTCTTGTAACCAACAAGCTGCTATTTGCTACCAAAAAAAGTAAGTGCCCCACATGGGGTGCCAGCCCAAATTAACAGTAACCAGGAAACACCATTTACTAGTTACCTCTCACAGTCTTAGGCTACAAATCAGAATACTGTTTGAACTTTCCATCTGCCCTATAACCCCACTGGTGCAGGTCCTATAGAAAGGACAAATAGTCTTTGAAAGGAACAAATGAATAACGATAAAGGATCTTTACAACAATGAACTAAGAAATTGTCTCCAACCTTAGCCTGTTTAAATTCAGCACCTCAGATTACAGCCCCTGCTCCAATTGAAATGCTAATAGGAAGACCGATGCAAACACTGAGAATACGAATTAAAGGACCAGTAGCCCTACAGCCTAAAAAGGGAAGTAATAATAATCTGTTGTTGCCTATAACTCAAACCATACAAATTGGGAAAATGAAATCACTTGACCACAGGGCTGGCCTGTGCAGCCTTGCTGGTTAGGAATCTAAAACCCATGGGAAGTAGGAGTCACCCAAGATATTACTATAAAATAAGACATTATTACTAAAAATTTTAATTATTTTTTAGTGTTTGTAAACACCTTTTTAGGATGAGTGGAAACTTTTCCCCACTGCACAAAACAGCATTCCATGGTAACTAAGTTCCTCCTCCAGGAAATCATCCTGAGGTTTGAACTGCCCCAAACAACACAGTCAAATAATAAACCTGCTTTTATTTCAGTGTAGTGCAAGGTATCAACCAACGTCCTTGAATTAAGTGGAAATCGCATGCAGCCTGGAGACTTGAGTCATCAGGAAAGGTGAAAAAGATGAACTATACTTTAAAGAAAACCTTAAATAAAATTTGCCAAGAAATGCAGTTAAAATGGACAGAAACACATAACCTAGCTCTCCTTCAGGTCAGGGTGGCCCCTAGAAGAAGACTTGAGCTAGGTCCTTTCAAGCTGATGTATGGAAGGCCCTTTCTAAGCAACCCGAGGGAAAACCCACTTCCCCAGTAACCTTAGAGGGAGCCCCCCCTAAGTGGGCCTTGCAGTAGGGGAGCTCCTCTCCCCCGGGCATGCATATGCAAATATGTGCCTAAAGTACCCCACTGACCAGCCTCTCCACCCGCTCAGTCAGGGACCAGGTTCTTTTAAAAGTTTCGAGAAACACACACCCTGAAGATCAGCTTAAATCTAAATGGGAGGGACCTTACACAGTACTATTAACCTCTCTTTCTTCTCTTAAGTTACAGAGAATCAATTTCTGGGTCCATCATTCCAGAGCAAAACCTTAGTAATCATCAGATCCAGCAAATAAAGGAAGTCCTAAACCAGAAACCACACCTAAGCATGAAGCAAAATATGAAGTGGAGACAATTGAGAACCTATGTTTCCTATTTAGAAAAAAAAAACAAAAAAACAAACAAACTCTACCAGATCGTAATTCTGATCTTTCTCATACAGAACTTACCAATAACTAGCCCTGAAGGAAGATACTAATCATCCCTCACACCTGTTTTGCAAATCACCCAAAACCACTACAGTAGAACCAAGTGTTGTACTGTGTAAATTTGCACAATCAATAGCAAATAATACCTAGACCAGCTGTAGGATGGAATGTGCCTTGAACGCAGTGGCCAGAAGAGCCTACTCAACAAAATCCAACAGACTTGTGAAAACAAACCGAAATTCATGTAACACCACAAATGGTCAAAGAAAGCAACCCAGGTAATCCCTTTGTTTACCTTCTCAGGGATCCCAGCATCGCCTGGAATTGCAGCCCCATCCTTGTCCTCAGCCACCACTCTCTCCAGAGAAGGGAGAGCATTGAGGAACTAAAGAACAAAGCCAATAACCTCACAACACCGGGAAATAATGTCTCCTTCTGGAACCCATCCAGCTTCACCAAGCGGCTGCTCCCCTTCCTTAACTATTACCTTAATTCTTTTAGGGCTTGCACCTGTACTCGCATCGTGCATGCAATGCTTTGTTCAAAAGCAATTGCAAACTCTAACAGACTCACTTTTCCTCCTCAGACCACCCTCTAACAATAGTTTCCTAAGAGATCAACACCCATGGTGTCAGCAGGAAGTAGTTACAGAAGATCTGAGCTTCGTCCCTTTCCCCTGAGGTAAGAATATCGCCCAAAACTGGAAGGAGGGAATTGATGGGTGTAGGATGACCAAAAATCCTGAAAGTAACTTGTTTCTCTCCCTGTTGCTAGGATACAAAGGAAAGAATTATATGTAAATTAGAAGGTGATGAGATGCAACCCTCTCTTGGTGCCAAATTCCGGTTCTTGTGGTTGAGAATATTCTGCTAAAGCAATGAAGTATGAAAACCAGCTTCAACCAGTTGGCCAGACCTGTGCAGAAGCTCCTAGCTATCTTTACTTCAACTTGCTTAATTAACATAGTAAAATTCCCACCCAGGGGTGGGGTTATCCACCCTTTTTTGATCATGCAATGTATGTGCAAGCGTGCTTTTCTGAACATACAAATCATACAATTACATAGCTAGCTATGTGTGTTCACCCATATGCATAAAAGCTAGTGCATAATCAGAGCAAATGCTAAGTCCTAACTTAGATATTTAAGCAAGAGTAAAACTGCACCACTGGGAGTCAGTTCTAAGTCACTTTAGAATGACCTCGGCTCCTGTCTGCAGACATAATAAATGCCAGTTCTGCATAACTCTCGTGTTAAAGTTTTTTTTAAATAATACATCTCTGGTTATCCCCAAAGGCTCAGCTTTGGGGCCTAACACCATCTCCAGTGCGCTTTAGTCACCTGCCTTCTCCCTCATAGCCAGCACCTATCCAGATGTCAGCCCCAGCCCTCAAGCCCCAGTTGAATTCTCCCGCGGTATGCGGTTGTGTCCACACCACCACTGCAGGCCCTAGGCTGTGCCGCCATGACTCAGCACGGCCGCCCCTGACCACAGCAGCGCTGGGGCCACAGAGTTAAGATCTCACAGTTGAATAAGCCATGGAGTGGGTTCTTCCCACCATACCCTCCCCAAACCCAGTGCCAGGGCTTTCCTCAGAGCCACATTGCCACACCACCTTACTTTTGAAAAAAGGAAATGGAATACTAGTACCTAAGTAGAATAAGAAGTAGTGAATAGAAGTACTTAAAAGACAAAGAGACCTCAGATAATCAGATAATATAATTTATTATATTAATAATATAATAAAAATATATTATTAAAATTACACCGATATTTATGCATTTTGCTACTATCTACAGTTAACTTACAGTCTAAATGAAATCTTGGATTATCTCCTCCCTAAAGTAAACATCATTTAATCACTCCAGGAGAATCAAAATATTTTTATTTAATTCATAATCTCTGTGAAATACTAGACCAAGTGATAGTGGCTACATGAATCTACACTTGTGATTTTTTAAAAAATGGGCAAAAGATTTGAATACCCATCTTTCTAAAGAAGATATGCGGATAATTTATAAACACATTCAAATATGCTCAACATCATTAGTAATTAGAGAGATGCAAATCAAACCATGAGATACCACTTCTCACACACAAAGATGGCTATAATAAAAATAATAGACAATAGCAAGTGTTTGTGAAAATGTGCGGAGATTGGAACCTTCATACATTGCTGGTGAAAATGCGAAGAGATGCAGCCACTTTGGAAAACAGTTTGGCCGTTCCTCGAAAGGTGAACCATAGAGCATACCATATGACCCAGCAATTCCACATCCAGGAGTATACCCAAGAGAAATGAAAATACATGTCCATGCAAAAATTTGAACATGGATGTTCACAGCACCTAAAAAAGGAAATTGTTCATAATAGTCATAAAGTAAAAACTGTCCAAATGTTCATCAACTTATGAATGACTAAATAAAATGTGGTATATCCTTACATTGGAATATTATTCAGCAGTTAAAATGAATCATGTCCTAGTACATGCTATAACATGTATGAACCTTGAAAACCATATGTTAAGTGAAAGAAGCCATTAAGAAAATACCATATGTTGTGTTCTAAAATTAGGTGTGGCAATGTTTGCAAAAGTGAATATATTAAAAATGACTGAATTTTATTCTTTAAATGTGTGAATTTTAACTCAATCAAACTGTCAAAAGTAAATTTCCTAGAGGAGTAGTAGAGCAGATGCTATGAAAAAGGGATCTGTGAGGTCTGAGAATGGAAAAGCCAGTGAGAAGAGCAAGTTCACCTCTCCTCTTCCTTAGAAGGCTCTTGACAACTAGAACCATTTCATGGACAAAAGTCAACATCTCTCAGGCTCTTGAAATGATTGGGGGAGAAAACCCTCCAATTTTTCTTCATGAGTTTAAGCCTGATGGGGCCCTGGCTTAATTAGTTGAAGTGTTGTAGTGACTATTTTTTAACATGGGTTATTAATACAGAATTGCTAAATCATAATTTACATGCTCATTGTTCCTGAATACATAAACATTAAGCACAAAACACCACTAGCAAATTATGCCACTGTGGCATGTACGAAACTGGCACACACCTCTGGAAGCTGTTACTCATGGCAGCCTTCTATAGACATTCCAATTACCAAAAGAAAGGTTCTCTTCCTCTGGGTTGAGTCAGCCCAGTTCCAAGCTCCTCTCTTGCTGAAATCCTCTCTGGGTTTCTGGTCCCAGTCCCCTCAGTTGGTGCCTTTCTGCAGTGCACAGACTGCACAACCATACAAGGGCTCCCTTGATAAGAATTACTTTCTATTTTGTGCGATTACTATGATTAGCATATGTAAGTTTATGCATCTGCGCAGTCAATATCTTATATATCTTTGTATAGCACAGCAAATGCTTTTACATAAAGAACAAGGCCATAAATATTTTTATGTTTGTGTGCTTTATGGTCTCTGACGGAAGCAGTCATCTCTGCCACTGTCATGCAAAACCAGCTGCAGGTAATATGTCAACAACTGAGTGTATCTGGGTTCCAAAACGTTATTTACAAAAACAGGCTCAGGCTGTAGTTGGATAACTCCTGCCTTAAACCGTACCTATTCACTTTGGAAAGGATATGTTAATTTTAAAAGTGTTAAATAAAATGAGACAAGAACACAAAGTTCCAGTCAGCATATCTCACTGTTCAGGAAATTGGCAGGAATCAGAACTTTCAAAAACCTGAAGAGATACATCTGCTTTTCAATTTTATTATGATTAAGTAGACAGCTTTTGGTTCCATTGATTTTCTCTATTTTGCTGTTTCCAATTTCATTGATTTCTGCTGTAATATTTTGTTGTTTTCTTCTGTCTGCCTTAGGTATAAACTGCTCTTCTTTCTCTAGTTTTCTAGGGTGGATGTTTAGATTATGATTTTAGATCTTTCCTCTTTTCTAATATATGCATTTAATTCTATACATTTCCCTTTATTGGTGCTTGAGTCATGTCCTCCACAAAAGGCATGTTCAGGTCCCAACCCCTGGTCCCGTGGGGTGGGGGGGGCGACCATTTGTAAAAAGGACCTTTGAAGATGCTATTAGTTGAGGCATGCACTTAATTCAATACAGCTGAAATGGCTGAAGTCCTTGTAAACCAAGGAAATTGGACACAGAAAGAGAAGCCACAAGGGAAACAAGAAGCTGGAAGAAAAATGAGAAGTCGCCATCATGTGCATTGGCATGTGACAGAAAAGGCAAGGAACCCCCAAATTACCAGTCAGCCAGAAGATGCCAACCCTGAGAGAAAGTAGGTCCCTGCAGTCAAGCTAACCCGCCAGCTGGTATCTGCCAAAGGAAACTAAAATACCCTCTAAGCACTGCGTTCACCGCAGCACACACATCTTGATGTTTCATTTCATTTCTCACTAGTTAGCTCAAAAATGCATTTTTAAATTTTTCTTGAGCTTTCTTCTTTGACCCATGCATTATATAGAAGTGTGTTGTTTTGTCTCCAAATATTTGCGGATTACCAGCTACTCTTCTATTATCGATTTCTAGTTTTATTTCACTGTAATCGGAGAACAATCTTGCTATGCTACCTATTTGTTTACATTTTTTAAGGTGGAGAATCCGCAGGCTATGGCATCATGCAGGCGATGGCGCCACACAGGCTGATGGTGCCACGCGGGCCGATGACATCACGCGGGCCGATGGCACCACGTGGGCTGATGGTGCCACACAGGCCGATGACATCACACAGGCCGATGACATCACACAGGCTGATGGTGCCACACGGGCCGATGACATCACGCGGGCTGATGGCACCACGCGGGCCGATGACATCACATGG